>VZTN01008999.1:93192-125203 GCA_013400515.1 Erpornis zantholeuca | reverse complement strand
ATTGTGTGTGTACAACATATCATCTACAGAGCAGACCCACTGAAAACTTGTCAAATACATAATTTACTCTGTCAGGATAATTTTCCAACTCTTAAGTCCTCTAATTATAAAATGACCAATTCTATATGAATCAAATCCAAAATTTCTACAAGGTCACATGAATCCCAAAGAATAAACCCAAGAAATCTATTTCTAAATGTTTACAAAGAATGACAGAAAAATTTTATGATAAACATACAGTCCATGTAAATTATTGTTTTGCACTTGAGGTGTAATGAATCCACAATTTCTATAAGTCAAAGTCACTCAATGTAGAACCTGTCAAAGCATTTCTTTCCATCCTGCAATACCTCATCTAGCTTCACCATGGTTCAACCCAGGCCATATCAAAATTTTGACAAAACAAAACTAATCATGGCCAAGAACCCCAAATTTAAACAGAAACACATCACATCATAGCTTGGTATTGATAAATACCAGGATGAAAATGCACTCACCTACATTCTAAAATCAGCATGAAAACTGACACCAAATGAAGCATTGTAACATTCCCTTCCAACAAGATCTTTATTTCATTACATTATTTCATCTGATAACCATAATTTTCTATCAAATAAGAAAGGCATTCTTCCATAGAAAGTCAAATTAAAATTAAGCTATATTTATCAGTACACTACAACAGAGATAATATTAATTTAAGCTACTAAATTTGGTGATTATAATCGACTGCCTGCTTATTCCACAGTTGAAAGCTTTAGAGTAGATGCTTTTATTTCTTACTATATTTTAATTTTGTACATAACTCTTCAAAGAAATCTACCCTGTCTCTATTTCTACTGACCTAAAAATATATAAACATTGAGATGGGTCATATTTCATACCTAAATTGAGAACAAATTCACTGCCTGTGTCAGGCAAAACTTTCCTACAATTTTGGCTAGTAAAGTGGTTTGCTTTAAAGGGAAAATAAATAAGAAAGTTCGATGCAGGTGTAAAAGGAAACTCCTGGAACTACTCTGAGTTACAGAACAAAATTTTATCTTGTTTCAAACATAAGGGATGAATGTCAGTGTCTGCAGTGTCAGGGAAATGGACTTAAGAATAGTTAATCCCAAACTTAGACGACTGAAGACTTCCTACCGTAAATAAAATAGCCTCTTTGATAGCCTCATTCTGATTAATGCTCTTTCAGATCATTTAAAGAAGCAAAAGACTAACAGAGGATCTTCTGCTTGCACATGCCATCAAAACTCATCCAGCAGTAAGATGTAAAAGTAGATTGGTGATGTTTTACATCATTCCTATGGAACAGTCACATGCTGTTTCAATGTTGGTCTTTCAGGTTAATGAGCCAAGACAAGATGACCTCCTCAGTGAAAGAGTATTTACTAAAAAAAAATATTTACCATTCATGCAGGGGGGGGAAAAAAATCAAATTATATTGACATGAAGAACTGCAGCTGATTTTCAAGAACATAGAGAAGTGGGGAGCATGTACGATTAGTTTGCCCTCTGGCGGCCAATTCCAACGCTGGCTACATTTAGACAAGGATGCACTTTGGGATCAATGTGATTAGAAGGCTAGAAGGCAGTAGTGAGGGGTGTGCTATAATGACTTTTACAGTTCATCTAACCCCTCATATATTTTTAGCACACAACTGCAGCTGTTAACTTGGTATTCCTTCTAAAGTTTCCAGCTAAGTACCTTTAAGTGTCTACTAGACAACTTGCACAGATCCAGTCATTGGCCAAGTTTAAGATACATTAAAACTAACAGAATGTAGCTTTTCAATCTCCTGGAAAGATAAAAAGGTGCAAATGGAGGGCAGAAAGTTTTGAAGGACAGAATAACAGACAGATTTATGCCACTAGAATTCGGCAAATCAGAGGATAAAAGAGAACTCCAGACAAAATTACCGGAGTTTCTCAAAAGCATTTATGAATGTGTCTGTATAGGTAAGTGACAACTACCACTCAAAAGCAAATTGTCACCCCTATGTATTTCTAAGTATAGAGAATTTGATTCAGTAGAATCTTTGAGAACATTTCTTGGAAGAGATTGAAGAAAAAACTCACAGTGGAACAGAACAAGCCTGAAATAATCTGTAGCTACTAAGTTGTCAAATGAGATAAGAAGCAGGTTCAGATTGTGTAGAAGATCAGGTCTGACTGCTGAATAGAAATACCACATAAAAAATTTCACAATTTTCAGTTCTAGACAGACACTTAGTCTGATAAGCACTATTTGAGAATATGTAATTCTCTGTGATTCTGAGCAGCAACACATCAAGTTGACCAGTAGGCAACAGGAGACCAAGCTACTTTAAAAAAATTCCTTTCCATTTTCTTCAATGGTCTGAAACAACCATATACCTCAACCACACACTTCTCATCAAATCCAGGATTAATGTCATCCTTCTTTGCAAGCAATTAGCCTGGTAGATTCTCAAAGGGGCTTTCTTTTGCACAAAGAGTTTCAAATATATGAAAATTTAAAAGGACTCAAGAATTCAAGAGTTTTCTGAAAATACCGGCTTTATTTGCCAACAACATTGACATTAACAGTTTACTCCAATGAAGATTTTAGGCAATCCTGCAGCCCCATTATTGAAACACCCAACAAAAGTATTCTGATTGCAAACATTCAAAAATCTGCCAATTCTGCCTCACACACTAAATAAATGCACAGAGACAGCTGCCTGAGGATTTGGAAAGACCAAAAGCGAGATGAGAATATATTACCCTCTAGTGACTGCCTACCAGCTAAAGCAAAAAATTGTAAATATTTGCTTGTGTATTCTGTGCAATACAGCCAAGTAAAGGGGAAACTTCTATGTGCAACTGAGTATGTGAAAAAAAACAAACAAACAAACTCAAAATATTCCAGTGACTTGGGTAGTAAGACAGTATTATTTTACCTGAGCCAGCTACTTAGTTTAAAACAGCCTACAACAAGCATGGGCTCAAAATTAAGTCTTTCTCAATCACTGGTATTCTAGATGAATTAGGGAACTGTGGATGGAATGATGCAATAATTACCTGTCTTAGCTGCACTCATTTTAACTGGGTTAAAATGAGATTACTGGAGATGTTACAAATCTTTTCCCTTACATCACTTTTGTCAAATATCTGACTATTTGATTTGTATAGTGAAAGATTTATGAAGGAAAGAACTGATGCAATGCTGATAAAGCCTGTAGTATTACTGGCTGCTCTGAAGTGCCTTTGTATCATTTTGAAATGACAGCATTATGACTTTGTGGCTTTTGCTTTTTTATCTTAAGTAGTTTTGATACCTGAGTACATGGTGGAGTAAATGGACTTTTTGTTATAAAAGAACAGATTTGGGGATGCACAAGTTACACAAAGGCTTCCCTTTCCAGGTATATCTTTCATACATGCAAAAAGGATTACAAGCTAGACACTTGGCAGCAATATAAGCTATTGCAAAAAACTGACGGGGGAGGAGAGTGAGGAATGCCCCAGAATATCTGCCTGGCTTTTATTCACACAATTCTGCAATATGAAGATCTAACCAGTTATCAGTGGAAGAGTCATTTTAATAGTCCTGATCCAAGGTTTCTTCACTAGTCACATTAACTGCAGCATCAAAATGTCTTTTTATAATAAGCAACCTTTCAAAACTGTCCATTTCTCTCCTTTCAGGAGAAATTTGGCATTGTTTTCCATCCATTCTATAGGACTTTGTGACGTTTTTTAAAATATAAAGTAGAAAAAAGTACCAATTTATTTTTAAATATATACACACTTTACAAGAAAAACATACCCACACACAGAGTCAAAAGCAGGGTCTTTGTTTAGACCTCAGATTCATCTAGATCTGTAATAACCTAGAATAAGAAACTGGCCACTGACACAAGATACAAAAGTAAAACTGGGAAGTGGAGTTCATCTTAGCAATACTGATTAAGTAAGCTTTCTTTCCAGTATAGTGTTAGACAACAGGAGCATTCTATCCAGATAAAATGTATTGCCAGGGCTCTTCAGAACAGTTATTTACTTTCAATGGGATTAGAGAATACTTAGGTTCACTGGGAAAAAGTACATTTCCAGAAGGAAAAATAAGACATCTACCACCAGATGGTAACAGCTCTGTATGACAAATATGAAAAAAGAGCTTAGGACTTGCCAAGAACTAGAGAGCTCATCTTCAAGCTACCCTAGTATAGGAGAAGTCACAAATCTAAAGCCTGAGGGTACATTCAATTTGAATAAAAAAGGAGTCAGATTTCAGAATAAAAAACTACTTTGCTGTAAAACTACTTTGCCATGTGACATTAACGGATAAACTATTCTCTGTAAGGACAACTGTAATCTATTAATTTTAAATTACTGCTATGAAACAGCACTGGAGGTTTTAAACAAAATACAATTTGTGACTCCATACAAATACCACATTTTTTTTCTAGTTTCACTGGAGAAAATAAGAAGATGGGACTGAACCTACTTATAACCTCCTCTACACTTTTCAAAAAAAGTGAAGTTTCAAGAGCATCAAAAAGCAAATTGGCAAGAGTATCAAAGATAAATATAGACTGAGGCATCAGGATCTATAGTTAACACTTCCTATCCCAGCCAGATTTTTGAAAAGGTTGCTGAAACTCTCAAAGAGTAGAAGATATCATGGAAGGATAGAATGTTTTGGGATGTAAGACGCCTTAAAGATCATCTGGTTCTAACTCTCCTGCCATGGATGGGGAATCTTTCCGTAGACTAGATTACCCAAAGTCCTGTCCAACATGGTGTTCAACACTTTCAGGGATGAGGCATCCACAACTGCTCTGGGCAGCATTTTCCAGTGTCTCACCACCCTCACAGTAAAGGATTTCATCTTAACGTCTTATCTAAACCTCCCCTCTTTCACTTTGAAGCCATCCCCCCTTCTCCTATCACTACATGCAGTTATTACAGAGTAATAACTCTGTCTCCAGCTCTCTAGCAGCCCCCTTTAGGTCCTGGAAGGTTTCTCTAAAGTCTCTCAGAGCCTTCTGCCCTCCAAGCTAAACAATCCCAACTCCCTCAGTCTGCCTTCACAAGAGAGGCACTCCAGAACCCTGATCATTTTCACACCCCTTCTCTGGACTTGTTCCATCTCATCCATGTCCTTCTTAGGCTGGGGACCCCAGAGCTGGATCAGCACTCCAGGTGGGGTATCCTGAGTAGAGCAGAGAGGGAGAATCACCTCCCTCAATCTGCTGGCCATGATTCTTGTGATGCAGCCCAGGATGTGGTTGGCTTTCTGGGCAGAAAGTGCACATTGATGGGTCAGATTGATCTTCTCATCCACCAGCACACCAAGTCCTTCCCAGAGTGCTCTCAGTCTTTTCTCCACCCAGCCTGTATTTCTGCTTTGGGCTGCCCAAACACAGCAGCAGGACCTTGCACTTGGCCTTACTGAACTTCATGGGGTTCACACAAGCCTATCTCTCCAGCTGGTCCAGGTGCCTCTGGATGCTATCCCTTCCCTCCAGCATGATGACCACACCACACAGCTCAGTACTGTCAGCAAATTTACTGAGCATGCTGAGCATCGATCCCACTGTCCACGTCAACAACAATAGTGTTGGACAGCACCAGTGCTGCCACCAACCCCTGAGGAATGCTGATCATCATCTTGGACATCAAGATGTTGACCACAATCCTTTCAGTGCAGCTAATTTGCATGACTCTCCAGTTTAGAGATTATGATGTTGTGCAGGACCCTGTCATATGATCTTCACAATTCTCAGAAGATTATATCAGTTGCTCTTACTGTATCCACCAATACTATAATCCCATCATAGAAGGCCATGCTGGCTGTCACAAATCACTTGGAGATTCCAGAAGGATCTTGCTGGACACTGTGGTAAGACTGACAGACCTGTGGCTTCCCAGGTCTTCCTTATCTCCCTTTTTAAAAATGAGGGTTATGTTTCCCCTTTTCCAGAAGGAACTTCTCCAGACTGCCACAACTTCTCAAATATATGATGGGTAGTGGCTTTTTACTTCCTTGGATAGTTCCCACAGAACCCACAGCTCATCATTGTATCTCATCAGGTCCCATGGACTTGTGCACCCTCAGTTTCCTTAGATGGTGTCAGAGTTGATCGTCTGCAGTGGGTGGTTCTTAATTCCTCCAGTCTCTGCCTTTGCATCCTGCAACTCAGGCTGGTGTGACTGGCACACTTGCCAGCAAAGACAGAGGCAAGAAAGCTGTGGAGTACATCAGCCTATAATTATCACTACAGGTCCACACCCTGGTTTCCTGCTTCCTGAGAGAACCCACATTTTCCCTAGTCTTTTTTTATCAATGATAGATTTTCCTGTTGCCCCTGATGTCCCTCGTCAAATTTAAATTTATCAAGACTTCAGCCTTCCTAACCTGATCTCTGACTCTTCATACAATTTCTGTTTTCCTCCCAGGCTACTTGTTCCTGCTTCCATCCTCTTCAGCCTCCCATTTTGTGTTCATCCCAACTTGTTCATCCATGCAGGCCTCTCGGTGATTTTGCCCAACTTTTTCTTTGTTGGGATGCATCACTTTGGAGGATGCGATCCTTGAATATTAACCAGCTTTTTTGGGCTTCTCTTCCCTCTAGAGCTTTATCCCAAGGTACTCTGCCAGTCACATCCCTGAAGAGAGCCAAATCTGCTCTCCTGAAGTCCAGTGTAGCGAACTTGCTCTGCATCCTCCTCATTGCCCTAAGGATCTTGGAACTCCACCACTTCATGGTCACTGCAACCAACACTGCCCTTCAGATTCACATTCCCCATCAGATCCTCCTTGTAGTTAAGAACAAGGTTCTGCAGCGTACCCCTCCTTGTTGGCTCCTGTATCACTTGGAGAAGAAAGTGAAAGCCTCATGGAATGCTTATGCCCTGCTGTCTTGTCCCTCCAACAGATATCAGGTTGGTTGAAGTCCTGCATGGGAACCAGGATTTTTTAACATGAGGTCACTCTTATATGTCCACAGAGGGCCTCATCCCCTTAGTCTTCCTGGTCAGGAGACCTGTAGCATCCCCCACTACAATGTTACCTGTCCCTACCCTCCCTTTAATCCTGACCTATAAACTCTCAGTCAACTCCTCATCTGTCCCCAAGTGAAGCTCCATGCATGCCAGACAGTCATGGACACAGAAAGTGACACCCCCCCCTCATCTTCCCTGCCTGTCTTCCTAAAGGGCCCATATCTTTACATTCCAACACAGCAGGCAACACCAAACATCTCTGTGATGCCCTGCAGGCATGCACACATCTAACTCTTTGTTTAATTCTATGCTACCTGCATTAGCATAGAGGCATTTGAGTTGGGCCCATATAAAGTTGACTTACTGACTGGAATTCCTTTGTGCTGCCTTGAGGTCCCCTCCTGTGGCTCTGCACAAACCTCTCCAGCCTCTGGCATCGCCTCTAGCTCTGATATCAAAGTGTTAAGAGGGAGATGGATTGCAGTTCCCCTTTCCCAGGAACTTTAGTTCCAAAGCTTTCTTCACCAGCTTAGCAAGCCTGTGACCAAAGGTTCATCTAAGTTCATCTAAAAGAAACACTCAAGAAACAAAAAGTAAACTCTTAGATTTTCTTGCATACAGCAATGATGCTTTGCTTTTAAAACACAAAATTACTGATGATCATATTAACATCTTAATTCCTCTGAACAATACAGAGCACCAATTTTAATTCACAAGTTTAAAAGCATTACTCTGTATTTAAAACAGCACTTACTCTCAGCTGCTCAAAATTTCTTTGCTCATTTTACTCCATTAAGCTAAGCTTCCATTTAATGCACTCAAATGACTTTTTTAAATTACTTTACATTGCCCATTCATATAATGCAGTCCACTTTGGATTCTTTGTTCCAGAATATCTTGCTGAGTATATCCTGTTGCCCAAAATCACTTCAATTTTATAAGCTAAAGACAAGTGCTCTTATGGTCCATAATAAAAGGCTTTTTGACTAGCTAGAAAAATAAATTCAAAACACTGAGTGTTTGCTAAAGAACTACTCACACACCCCTCTTATATGTTGGCTGAAGGAAAAGAATGTTTTTTAGTCAGGATGTTTCAGGTGTTAATAAGCCGCTAAAACCCATCCATAGCCTGATGCCTCTGCCTTCACTCCCATCCCCCTTTCTAAAACAAAGTCCCTTACTTAACACTCTACATTCAGAAAACTGATACTTTAAACTCTCATTTCCTCTCAGGCTAAGGCTATGCAGGACAAGAAAAAAAATATTTGCAGTGACAGTTGCTTCATATCAGAAAACATGGTGAAAATTGTCACCACATCTATTTTTTTCATTGTTTGGGGCATTTTGGGCTAAAATCTCAAGCTTTTATCTTTGCATACATAGTTCAATACACTGTGCAATTCTCTTTTTTTTTTTATCAAAACCAAACAGTTGTAGTGCAAAGCCTATGTACAGTAGGAACTTCATAAATACTATATAATGCATGCCTAGGTAACTGGAGTATGGCAGCTAGTATACACAAGGCTGTTTTGTTTACTTCATTTCTTGTTTTCAGATATTTCTCCTTCTCTCCTTCCTAGCTTTCCTATGCATGGATGTATCTGTATATTTTACCTCATATTCATGGTTTTTTTACATAATTTATATAGTTAGGGTTTTTTTAAATCCTGACTTTATCTGTTTTCATTCCCTATTCAGAATTTACTACCAATCCTCCAATTCATTACTCTGATCAGCAGCTTTTGGTTTCAGCTTTTCTCCCTGAAACCACGGAAAATAAATGAATGTGGTTAGTTGAGTGACAGAATAGCAATTGACAGCCTCAAAGCTACACTTCTGTAACAAACTACAGCACACCTAAGAATGCTCTTGCTGTACCTCCCTGGAGAAACCAACACCCACTCTGCAGACTGCAGCACTACTGCAAAAACAGAATTCTTGACAAAATACCTACTCGTTCTTCAGAGAAAGTACTGTAACACAGAGAATATAGGGCAGGGCAAAGAGTGTTCCGAGACATTCATTTCCAGAGTGCATTAATCAGCACTGTCCTCAAGGACCGACCCACAGCACACTTAAGTACTCTAAATATTCCCAAGAATTTCAGGTCATGGTCTTTATCAGTCCTCTACCATACATAAAACACACTGCAATATTTCTCATTTAAACAAGCTAATCCGAAGAGCAGACACTTTTGTTAAAAAAAATGAGAAATAATTAATTGAAAGTATATAATGTATCTTTTCTAACATTGCTGTGGTCATAAAAAGGTATTAACTGTTCATAACAGGGTATCAATTCATCAACAATTTTATTGACATTAAAGGCCAGAAAAATAAAAATCCAGAAAAGTTCCTGTAGGTAGTAACTCTATTTTATTCTTCATGAATAACCTTAAACACGATTGGAGGTAGAAGAATGTAGAAAAAAAACCCCAAATTTTAGTAACTACATAATAGCTATGCATGTCAGGGTTAAAGGTTTCAAAATTCTTTTAGCAGTATAATGCTGCACTGTAAAAATAAAATAATCTACACATAAAACACCCAATTTACATGCAGGTTCAATAATTTATTCTTCCCATGCTGAATTTACAGAATAACAAAGTCTTTCCATCAACTTGTAGAAAACACCTATAACTTGAGACCAGTTATACCTACTATCAGCACTTAAAAACCAGTGTTTCATCTGTACAAAGCATCTAGGTCAACCAGCCTTCCTGACAGAAAAAGGTGAGCACTCTGAAAGGATGATATATCACACACTAAATCACAACCAAAAAACAGTTTAAAGCAGACATCTGTCTCCACTTATTAGGGAGTACGTTCTGCAGAGAACATACTTATGCTAAGCTTCTACACTACTAGTTAGGCAAGATGAGTCCCAGCTTAACCTTCTGAATAACCATTTCACTTCCCAGTAGTTACTCGGCCAAGCAAGGAAAGCCTGATTATCATCCAACACACAGTGCTTTACCTGGGTAATATACAAGTTTTCTTTGTTTTGCATAATTTACCCAAAGATAACTCTACTTTTCCAAATGTGGCTTTTTCAGAAGGAATGGGAAGGGGAAAATGCTTTTTGTTGGCACCTTTTTTTTCTCTTCCAGATGCAGTACCATGGCATTTTAAATCTCCATAGCAGTTTTAGGCTGTAACATTAAGCAACTCCACACAACAAGAAACAATACATTTCTAACACAGTTGATTCAACCTCCATCAGAATTGGCTTTCTGCAAAAATAGCATCTGGGGTTTTTTCTCTGAAAAAAATGTTGAAAAATCTTTAATGTTGATATTTTTCCAGGCAAAACAATTCATTATCTCCACTTACAACATAGTAATATATAATTTATGTTCTATTCCTAAGGAGAAACAAATTAATGTCTAGCCTCAGGTGCTGATGAAAATAATATTCGTAAGTTAGAAGACCTGAAAAAAGAGAAATAGCTGAAATGTAAGGATATAAATAAGGTAAGGAAAATAAGGGGAAAGAAATTCCTAGTTGTTTAAAGAACCAAGGTAAGTGTCTTGGCACTGAACAGGCCTCTTAGTTCAACAAAAGCCATGAAAGTAATATCCTGATTTTATTTCTTGCCTAGTAATAATTTTAACAGAAAAATTATTACATCAAGATACTTAAATTATAAAAAGAAGACTTCTCAAAATTTTTCCATTATTAGGGTGTATATGTATCTATCCATGAGGAACTGCACAATATCCTGATATCCTTAAGAGGTAGCATTCCTGTTATCAAAACTTTTCTTGACCTGGTTCTTTCTGTTTTTTGAGGTTCTAAGGATTTATATCCCAATGGCAAAGATACAAATTACAACAGAAGTAGATTTTGTGGCACTTAAAAGAATGACAGATTGTAGAAAAGAATAGCTTTTTTTTCTTCACTTCCATTTCTTCTACCAAAACTTTTCTGAAATAAAAATTAAAATCTCCTCTTGCCTTATCACAGGACTCTTTCTTCCACCCTGGCACAAAGAAATGCATGAAGCTTTGAGGTAATTGACACTCAGATTAAAGCAAGACTCCTCCATGAACACTACATTCATAACTAGGAAGAAAGGTAACAAATTATTGTAGAGCAATAATTATCGACAGTGGAAATTATTTAAAGCAATCCTACCAAGAATTATTCTTTACCAGAAAATTTGACACGTGTCATATTTCTGCCAACCGACTGTTGCCAGATGTGAGCAAGTAAATGAGAAAAAAAAATCAGCATGCAAGATATGGGGAGGGAAACAGGAAAGAAATACAAGAGCAGGAAAGACAGAAATATTGGTCAAATCTTCACATGTTGGTCATATGTCAGGTATCTACTCTTTGCAGTGGTACTGATGCACGTTTACCAGACCAAGATACTGGGGTTAGAGATGTACAGGTACAGAGCACAGACCCTGCACACACCACGTGACCTAATTTCAGGCAGGGATGGTAACAGCCAGTCAGCCAAAAACAACATGGTCATCTAGAGCTTGAAATCTTTTCATTCCTCTGATGGTAATGTTAGCAATTTACTCCTGCCTGGACTGTATTCTTAACAGTTCAGACGGAGGGAGAAAAATCTAGGTATAGTTTTAAAAGGCTCATACAAGGAGGAAAAGTGAAGAAACACCTCCTGAGAAAGAAACTGAGGCACTTGTGAAGCAGGATTTGTACCCACAGCAGATTTGCCCTTTCAAACAAGTGTAGTATCCATTAAGCTCATTCCCCTTTTAAACAACTCTTCCTTTTAATTACAGCTCAAATTATGTGGAAAAGGGATGACCTTTCAGGAGATAAAAACTTCAGCAAAATTTCCCCCTCTCCAACTGTCACACTAATCAATGCTGAAAGGCTAAAAGCCTTAAAAATGTCTTACTAATTCCTCCATTTCCACATAGTTCACAATGAGAAATAGAAAACAGAGACTAATGTACAGGAACACAGTTAACAAAGTAGAAAGACTACTGTAATACTAACTAATACTTCCTATTTTAACATAAATTATATCAAGACTATTATATACATACCTGAGGAGGCTTAAGCTTGTCTTAAATAATCTTATAATCATAAACTGTCATGGAACAGTGATAGCAATACCCAATCTCAAACATGTGCTTTTCCATGACTGTGATCTTGCATTTTAGTACTTTGAAGTCAAGCTCCTACTCTATCCTTACAGGAAAAGGGGAGATGCATTAACCTCATGAAAATTAAATTTCACCTCTAAAGTATTTGAACATGCCTATTTTCCCTTAGGCGGCATTACCTTTGAGAATCTTGAAGAAACACATTAAGAGGAAGAGGCTGCTCCCATTTTGCTGCTCAACAGGTGAATTACTTAAATATTATGGGCATACATAGCAGGGAATATTAACACCTCAAACAATGCTTTCACTTAGTTTGAAGTTTTCTCCTCTCTCCAATCACTGTCAGAAACAGAAAAGGAAAAACTCATCTCTCCCTTCTATTCTAAAGTCTTCAGTGTGTGTACTCTTATTTTCCTCATTTTAATTCTTTTCTTTGCTCGTCATTCTTTCCTCCAGAAGTGAGGTTAACCATGGCCGAAAAAAATACCTAAATAAATTTCCTCCACAGGTTAAGGAATCTTTCCTCTTCTCATACCTGCTTCACACGCTAGAACAAAAAGATTCAAAGAAAACATGCACTTTGAAAATCAAAAAATAGTCACTTCTAACCTTTGGGAGTCTTGAATTAAGTCCCAGCTGAAACATCAAAATTTCTGTAGCAGTGTAGCTAATTTATGAGTAGCATTAGTAAACAGTGCCCCTGATTTCCATGGGATCTTCCTCTGATACTGATAAGCATTTGGATAGCTCTGAAGCATTATTGAAAGGAAAAAAAAAATTTCTGAAATGTGTCAAATATGTTCTTTAAAAAACTTTCTTTTCTTTTTCATTAAAAAAAAATTTACTTACCAAGTCACCAAAATTAGGACACCAAGAACTGAAATATTTTTTCAAATTTCAGGTTTAACAATGAATAAGCTAAACATATTTGGAACCTTTTTGATAACAGTGATTTTCATTTGCCTCCAAATAATTGCACACCAACAACCTAGTTTTACAACATTGCCACTGAATGGTTTTTGGTTTCAGCAAGCAGCAGTAATACATATCCCTGCTAGCCACAATACATAAATTTGTTCAGCAACTGTTCTTCAAAAATAAGCTCAGTGGACTAACTGCTGCCTACAAGCAAGCTGGTTAACTGTTCTGCACTAACTTTTCATTCGGAGGTAGTAAAAATGAAGTTTATATTAAGCTACTTCATACAAATGCACTTAAGCACTTTGCTGTAAAACTACACATTTTGTTCAAAGTACCACATAGATCCATTCAAATCACCTCTGCACGCCAAATTCAAATACCAAAACTACTGAAAGTGTGAGCATATATTGCTTTTTTTAGTACTTCAGACACAAAATAAACTTGTTTGCTTAATGTTCTGCATTACTAGAGCTATGCTATTTCTTTATTCTTATTATTACTTCCATACCATCACTCATTACATGTATCTCTTGAGAGCATTTTGCCATGTAGATGCACCTTTAGTGTCTCCACAGGGAGATACCAGAAGGAACAGCTAAAGCATTTGCTCTCTACACCTACTTATTTTACATTAATCGTCACATATATGTATCAGTTATTGATAACGATTTTGTAATCAGGACTCGATTCACAAGATCACTCATACGTCAGAAAAAAATTACCTGTTTCTATAATTCTTCAACATAAACCTCAAAGATCTATTTCCACCACTGATAGAAAAAGTGCTCAATAGAAACTAACACCCACAGGAGTAACAGACACCCTGATGACAAACACCTCTTTAAGCAAATAATAAAGAGTTTTAGTAAGATCTTTCATCTTCATTTGGAGAGAGAAGTTATTCCCTCTATAGACACTATAATTGATACAGGAAGGATAATATGCTGTCCATTTATCACAAACTGATTTAACTTCCTAACATTCCCAACTTACATAAAATATTTCTGTATGAGACAAAATTATACATGATAAACTTAAAAAGTCAGTATTTTTGCAAGAGTCCTTTTATAGTAAAATAATGAAAACTTACAATTTTCTGCAAAAGAAAGAAAAAAAAACAACAAAACCAAACAAATAAAAAAGCTTTTACTTTTCCTACAAATTTAATTTATGCCACACCATATATAGCAAGGTATCTAGTAAAAAGAACCTAAAACATCTTTTCCTCAAGCTTAGCTCTGTCACTAGAATTAAACAAGACGTAAAAAGAGCATCTGGCCTCATCTGTTTTTTCTTGCAGTCTAAAAAAAGAGAAGAATATTAACAGACCTACAGTTAAGAATCAAAAAACATTTACGACAAAAAAATCCACCATGTGCATATATATATGCACTCACTAAAAAAAAACCCCTGCTCCACCTGCAAACAGCCACATATTTGCCCTGCTGTTCTGTACCAACATAAATTTAAAACACATAACACTGCCTTTAAAAATCCAGCTACAAAGAAATTACCATACCGTTGCTATAATTTTTTACATCAGTGAGAATACCCTTCCAGATCTTGTTGTATATATACTAACATTTTATTTTCCTGTTTCCCCTAGAGAAGCACTTAGCTTCCTTTGTTCCATTAGTTATCTAATAAAGCAACAAAATAGTAAACACAAGACACAAAGATGAAAAACATTGTAGTAGACCAATAAAAACAAACAGGAAAATATATGAAGATGTAAAGTATATGAAATTACTCCTTAAAACCAGAAAGCAAATGTTAAGCATATTTACTTTGTACCTTTATATAGACTATGTATGCTAAAGAATTATTCAGCAAGCAACCAAATCCAAACACTAACTTAATAACAAGAAGATTTAATTACGTGCAGCAAGTTGCATCTTCTTTGGTTGCTTAGTCATTTGGGTTTGTTTGGGATTATTTAAAATACAAGCTAAGAATCACATATATCTCTACATTTAATCAGTCACCAAAATCCATCAAGAAATATGATGCCTATTGTGAAACCACACTGCAACCACACTTTTGTTCCGAATCCGTGATATGGGGCAGCAAAGTACCGACAGACACTGCCAAGAAACGCACTGACCACAAATAAATTTTAGTATTGTGAGACAACTCTAAGAATTGGAAGTGCCTAATAGCACTCATACATAGCAGTACACCACACACAGTTTTCATTTAAAAGCTTTCATCAGGTATTTTACAGGGATTTTTTCAATAGTCTGACAGAGTTCCTAGGTAATTTTTGTTCTTAGGGCAGTTCTACCTTGAATTCACTACAACCCATAAGAACTTTTCACATATACCAGTTGAACCTTTCACAATCACCAGTACCCCTGCTGCTTTTTTTTTCCTCCAGATAGTGCTGGATAAGAGTTAATACTCACGTCCATGAGCACGCCACTACCTTTCCATACGAAGTTTCTCAAGTAAATGTAACTTCACTTCCTATGAAGAAAAGCCTTAATGAAGACAAAATGACTGCTTACCATTTCAAACACTTCAGTGAAAATCATCAGATCTGCTGAAAATAATAATTTTAAATCAAAAAGTCCACATTTTGTAAGAAAACCAAACAGAAATCCCACTGGATAAGGTTATTTTCTATCTAGAAAATGATCGCTTTCTACACTCGTTCAATTTAAAAGCTACTTTCATCTTCTGCTGAATTCATCAACAGCCCTACAGAACCTGAAACAATTTCTTATCAACACAAACTTTCCCAAGATACTCAAAAACCATACTAATCTAGTTCAGAATAGTTCAGTGTCTGCAGAGTAGCAGCTCTAGCTGAATGCAAACACATGAACTATGGGAGCTGGCTGCTAAAAGACACCTGGCCCATAGTTCACAATATTCAAGTTATATTTCATACAGCAAGTGCTCCCCTAGGATATAAAAAATTGAGGTCATGCTCTTGATTTCTGCTGTTCTTGATTAGTTATTGCTTCAGCAAGTTATTGTGAAAGATCTACAACAAAAACAGATCTGCAGAAGAACAAGCAAGTTTACAAATAAGGCAACTTTCTACAATTCACGTACTGTATGCCAGGGTTCAAAATAAACTTTGATTTGTGTGTTACAGAAATGTTTAACTTTAAAAGAGCTAAGTCACAGAAAGGGGTGAGTGGCTCATGTTCAGACATAAAGGAAATACAGAATTTTCATGCACAAAAGAATTCACTAAAAAGATGGGATACATCGATGAAGCTGCAGAAACTGAGTGCCATCTTAAATTCGTGCACAATTATACTTTTAGCTTTACTGTTTAACATAAAATTCTGAAACATGTCCAAATAATGTTTTCTACTGAAAAGATTTTGGGTTTCTTGATGTATATTCCTCTTGATTAAACTTTAAAATATAAAAGAAGAGTGTTTGCTTAGGATAGTTATACCTGCAAATAATCTAGAAATTAATCTACATTTTTTACACACCTGACCTGGTATCATCATTCACCTGATAAACATTATTTGCTCCTGCACAGCAGATCCCTTCACAAATTCTATGATTTGGGTACTTATACTGCATTAGTAATGAGAAATTTAATTTGAAAGAAGATTTCAACTTTCAGTGGTCAAAAATGCAATGGCTTTAACATTTTTTTATAAAAAGAACCAAATCATTTCACACACTATAGTAGTTTGACAGTTTATCATATTTCCTTTCTTTTGTATATGAAATGTGAATTCAGCTGTCAAAGTAACTGGTGCTACAATTAATCTTCCTAAAGTAGCAGAGCCTAACTTTCTGAAATGTCAAAGTAATATTGTCATATCAAACCTACCCAATAAGGCATTACCTATGCCAAAAGCAAACAATTCAACCATTTCATCTATTAAAAAACAACTCCACACTATTGGAATAAACAGCAAAAAAAGACACTGGCCAGATAGTTACTATCTTAACACAAACTAATAATCTCACTTAATGGAATCAGAGCAAGTGATTTCACAGGAAGCCTGGTCACATTAGCCAAAAGCCTAAACTCTTCGCTGGACAGAACACAGAGCACTCAAGATGGGAGAAATCCAAATTCAGTATGCAGTAATCAATCCCAGCAGTGATTAAGTAGAATGACTACACTGTCAGTTTAGTTCAACTTAAAAATCTGGTGTCAGAACCGCTCTGAAACTGATACCAACCCATCAAAGTATCGGTCAATGGTACTGGAGTAAAATTGAATCATTATAGTTAAATGCTATCATTAACACCTGACCATTTCATCACTGATATTTCAGGATGCATTAAACTAGTTCAAACATTAACAATTATGGTGAAAATTAAGACTTGGCAATCATTCATATTTTTATCACATTACTAAGTGACTTAAGGAAACAAGCAAGCTATTTTTAGTGCAGCAAAATACAGACTGCTAGAAATTAAGTAAGAATCTGATCCAGTAAAAGAATCAGATAAATTCTACTTCTCCAAATAAACACACACAGTAGGCCGCCCATACAAGGTAACTAGACATCCATGAGGTATGAACTCTGGGTACTCAAATGCCTTTGGATGTATATTTTCTCACAAATTGTGTTGTTCCATTCTCAGAAGAAATAATTAAAAAATACTCATGTGATCATAAACCAGCATTTTTTCTTTAGAAACCCTCTAAATTGTTCTTAAGCTTTCTCCCCAGAATGCTGATTTAATTGCTGTGAGCAAGAAACTAAATAGAAAGAAAACAACATAAATTGAGCAATGACAATGAACTAGGTAAGAAACAGTAAATCAAAGGACAATATGGGATAATTATTTCACATTCGTGTTATTTTTTTAACTCGAAATCACGGGTTTTTGGGGTGGTGCAATACTATTTTATGTTTAGCGAAAACACTCAAGTATTCTGCTGTTTTATAAGACTTCACATATTTTCCTCAAACCTTTCTCAGAAAGCTAATACATAGAGTTTGAAGAAGATTTCAAGATTCTTCCCTGTCCTACAAATCTTGGCAGCAGAGATACCAGCCAGTCATTACAAATACCTGTTCCTAACACCTCAAGCCAAAAATCACTCCGAACAGCAATACACAGCTAAATAACAGTATCAAGTCCTTAATTAATTTTATGCTGTTGGAGTGAAGCCCTTAACCTCCTTTTAATCCCCTATAACTCGATTTTTTTTTAAATCCTTTTCCCAGTGAACAACCTACACTTTTTACAAGATATTTTCCCTGCCAAACTGTCCTGGTTTATAATATAAACTGGGTACATAATTCCTTCTAAATGAAAAAAATACCACTCACCAAATGACAAAAATACAGAAGTACTACCTTGAAAAGCAGAACGCATGACTTAAGAGTCCCAGTAAAATTTCAAAGCATACACACACAAATAAAACAGATTCTTAAGCAAGTTAAACACCATTCACTCAAATTCATCTTTAAGAAACTTAAAACTTGCAGGAGCAATGCAGGAAGACTTCCAGATTCATACAGTCTACTTGTCAGAAAAAACAAAAAAGAACAAGAAAAATTCTTCCAAAGTCATGACCTAAGTGATAAGATCTGGAATTCTGATCTGAATTGACACTCAAGTTTTTTAGATAAGAAGTTCTGTTTCTGATACAATGCAAGTGTACTTCCCAGCTTTTCGCTAATCTAGATTCTGGGAGGGCAGGGAGTTTACATGCTTGCTAACTCTACTCCCCAGGGATGGCTGGTGATGTTGACCTTCAGTTTCAGAGTTTAGAATCTCGTGCATTAAACTGTTTAAAACAGGAGTGACCTAGATTATTTAGGTCCAGGTTGAAAAAGGAAGAAGTTCTTTCTTTATCCATTTTTCCAGTTCTCTCCTACCAAATACTTTAAAGGAAACTGGTGTAGAAAACGCATAAAATCACTGGTTCTTGCCTGGAGACTCCAAGCAACACTAACAATTGAGATGTTTATGGGACTGACCAGGGACTTGAACCTGGTGTGAAGGTTGAACGGAAAGTGACATTTACCACTCTGACCAGTGTCAAAGAAATCTCCACATGGAGAAAGTACATGCTGCAAATCCCTACAGCTGATACAACAGCAATAAAACTCTGACTTTCATTTCAGCCTGTAGCAATGGGGAACAAAGCAACATGGACCCCCTTATGCGTCCAAAGGAGATCCCCTTATTGCCGAAATCACTGCCTTTTTATACCTCTCATTCTGCCTGTTCTAACAGAAAACCAAAGCAAGACTTAACAGAGCTTAACAGTAAAAATGCATCCATTGGCCCATGGGATAGCCCAGCTGCTGACCACGCATCCCACCATGCAATCATCTCTCTGTCCACACGCTGTCCACACGCACCTCCAGCCAATCATCTCTCTGTCCACACGCTGTCCACGCGCACCTCCAGCCAATCATCTCTGTCCACATGCTCTCCATGCATCCCACCACCCAATCATCTCTCTGTCCACACGCTCTCCATGCATCCCTCCAGCCAATCATCTCTGTCCACGTGCTGTCTACGTGTCCCTCCAGCCAATCACAATCTCACTCCCAACTACCTCTCACCCCTCAACCAACTTCCAAGGGCCCAGCCCACAGCTGTGCTTTTTCCACGGGGCCTACTGGTGAGCACAAGCCTTGAAGACATAATTATAAACCTAACCCTACATCACCCTAACCTCATTTCTAATTTTCTTGTGAACATCCTAAAAGGAAAGTGATGTAAAGTATTTTTATTTCAGTGAAAATATTTAAACATGAACGATTTATTGTGTTGCCTAGTCAAGGAGGGAAAATAGCAAATAGCCTAGCAGATTTCTGAATAGAGATGAGGAAAAAATACAAATGTTAGAAACACCAAATTATTCAGTAACTTTTTAAGAAAATAAATCTGAGACAGGTATAACAGAACATCATTTAAGACAATGAAATAGGCAGGATATACCATAATATGAACTGCAATTAAATACAGACTTCAGAAAATTCAGTTGTAATTATACAACGGTACATCTTAACCTAAACTAGGTTTTGACTTGTTCTGCCTACAGATTTGTACTGTACTCGTGACATCTAAGAATTCGATGACACCAGATGATCAATCTACTCTAGCACCAGATGAAAGAAACAGCTACTGTGTAAATCCATTCCAGTACTTTGCTTTGCTACCAACCTTGTGATTTCCCACAGCATTAAGCCATGCAACAGGTGCTTTAATAACTCTGAAAAAATAGGTTACTCAGCTTCAGTTTTTAACGGTATTATTATCTATATAAGGGGCCTTTCTGATACAGGATGAAAATCTCTCCTCAGAAATGTTGTCTTGCTATGCACTGTGCAGCTTTTTTAATGCTTGTCTGATTTTATTTATTTCTACTTCGTAATTGTCACCCTCCAATTTACTTGACTTGCTGCACTGTTTTGCACACTACAACATGTGATTCAGCTAAAGGGGAAAGCAGAGTGATCATACAATATGCAGTTCACTGTAGGAGCCAGGCATGTAAAGGGAGCACAGAGGCACCTACCTACAATTCCATGAAGCAATGCAGCAAAGGAATCAGACACAGCCTTTAAATACACAAACAGAAATCCTTGAAGATGAATTAGCCAAAATGAAATACTTTGATTCACGTCAGTGAAACTGAAAGACAGTTTTCTACCTGCACTTCGCAAATGGCTGAGGAGGGAAGGCAGAGGGGAAGAGCCACAGAATAAAAAGCAGCTATTCAGGACAGTAATTCATTGAAAAGGAAAATAAAATCCCCAGTCAAATACAGTAACTTAACAAAATAAAGAACAATGTTTTAATTGTGTTCCATAAGTAGCAACACATTTGAAATTCTCTTATAACTAATAAAGCAAAAAGAAAAAAAAACCAAACCTCCACACAACACTTTTGATATTTATACTACTTTATACCACTAGATAGGCTTTTCTAAAGAAAATAATTTATTGGATGACTTAGTTTGTTCTCCACTTGCAGTATGCTTTCTTTCCATTTTTCAAAGATGTAAAATATATCCAGAAGTCTGTTTTGTAGACTAAATGGCCAAATAATGAATTAAAATAAGCAGACTGGCATAATTCCACCTCTGGCAAACATCAGTGAACATATCCTCTGTGACCTCGATTAGACAAGACTCCCAGCAAACCAGGTTCAGATCCAGTCTAATACAACATGATCCCAGAGAAATCCACAGTGAAGATTTGATAAAATGGGAAAAAGAAAACAATCCTAAATCTTCAAGCAGAAACATTTTAGTTCCTGCAAAACTCTTTAAAGGTACACTATTTCAACAACTTCCTTTAACAATTCAGACTATATAGGTCCATCAGCTGACTACACATCGCTGATGCTTTTCAAATTTGAAATTATAATTAATACAGCGTTATAAAGATTATTTTCTTTTTTTCCTTCAATCAACCACTTCTTTTGATAAACTCGAGACATAAAATAATACATCACAATATCTTTTGTTTCATCCCTATGCTTGATTACTCTTGGCAGGTTTTTTGGTCTAATGAGCAAGCTGTTTGGCTACAGCTACCTAAGAGAAAACAACTGAAACATGCATTTGTCAAATCTGAAAATACATCTACTTCATTTTCAATCTTAAATTTGTTTTATTGCAGTATAAATGAATTATGCACATGGACATATTTTAACTCAGTTGTATAAATACTGTAAAAAATTTTACAGCTAAAGAAATTTTAGCTTCAACTAGAACTTTTTGTCAGTAGTAGAAGTATCTTTCTGATATAACTAAGCAAGAGTAGGATCTGTGTATGGGGAAATTAAGCATGTGCAAATTACTAACTTTTCTCTCCATTAGAATAAAAAGTATAGATATCTGTAGAAAAAGCAGCACTATACAGATATTACTAATCAGATGAACTTTTTATTATTAATAATTTTTGACAGCAACTTACAATATTTTAGAGAAAAGATTTCTTAATCTTCATGCTGTTGAAAAGTCCAACTACACTCAAAGCAGGCTGGAAAGACACAGTCCAACTGTAAAAAGATTCAATTATTTTCCAGCTAAAGGAATATCTGTTTGACAAGATCTTTTTAAAACCTAAACTACGCAAGATGCTATCACATTTTACAATCAGATAAGCAGTGTTAGAATCAAACATCAGCTTTGCTTCACAGAATAATTTCTCACATTTTCTTTAAGTATTATTTTTATAACTTCTCCCACCTTTCTTGGAGAAGCTGGAGTTCAAACAAACATCTTCTTGACAATCTCTACATGTTTGCAGCAATACTTGCCTTGTTCTTATGTGATATTTATAGGCATGTAAAAAAAGAGGTAGTTCTTCCAGTCAGTGAACTGAAACTATTGCAGATAACTGCCTCATAAATCTGAGATATGAAATCAGAATTACTATTTTATTCTGCACACCACAAACATTGTTAAACCCATGTCACTTTCAGTATATATCCAAAAACGATCTGCAATCAATGGGATATCAAATGGTAAGATAAAACTGCAGACATGGTGAGGTTGGACCTATAAAATACTTCTAATACTCTGTGAGGTACTTTGCTCCTCAGAATGAAGGATAGACAGGATAGACTTTACATTTTTATTGATCTGAGGTACCAGTTAGCATAAGCATATGTGTGTGTGCTCTCACACATACAAGGCATCGTTCATTCCTTATTTAAAACAAAAAAAAACCCAAAAAAACAAAACCCACACAACATCTCAACTTTTCCATGTGCTGGACATCAAATACTCTTTAATAGTACTTAAGTACCTTCTGGGGGAAAAATGTTATTGTCTTCCAATGATTTATGTTACTGAAAAATGTCTTCAATTTACAGAAGCTGTGCTGCAATCAAAATCTAGAAAACTTGGAGGAAAAAGTGATAGTTTCATATTCCCTAAGAGGAAAACAGGAACGAAAAAAGAGAGGAATTGCAAAGATTCAGCATATGTAAAAGATATGCAAAGAAAGAAAGGTATGAAAGGTTTTGTCCAAACCACAGTTCTACTACTGTGTAGAACCCAGTTTATAAATTCAGTCCTAGTGAAGAACACTGAAATGTTCTGAGGTGTTATATGTCTGTATTATTCAATCTGCAGTACCAATCTACATAGTTAATTCCACTTCTGCATATGCCTCCATCTTTACGAGACTACACCCGCAGATCTCAGAGAGAAATCTCATGATTCATAATCAAGTTACACTTAACTTGGCTAAGATGTTACTTACAGTAACTACAAGGCAGTTTTGGGCATATATCCCTGCATGCTTTGAGAGGATATTTTCTTTTGAGGAACCCATGAAAACCAGCAGATATCACAGATGGAAGCAACTGCCTCTTTTTCTAAAATAATTGAGTCTTTTTCTTAACAGTGTAAAGAAATTCTGTCCACTCATGCCCCAAGCACCAGATTTCATCAAAAACAGGACCTTGTAAATTCGTACCAAGAATTCCTGAGTAAAGTTAGATATATACACCTGTAAAAATAAGCACATTTTTCCATGTATGAAAAATTAAACAGCTTAGCAGTTTAGGAGAGAAATGCTAGATTTAATAAGATTAAGAAAAATAGTTATGCACTTAGTGTGCTTTAATCCATTTCACATATGAAATATTGTGCACTATTAGCAATACAGTGAGCAATCTGACAGACCTCTGCTGGCTTTGGAAAGTAAGAGCTCTTCATATTCACATTTTTGTTCCTGGATGTTGGAAACAAGACTGCCTACCTAATTCTTAGTATGCTTAAAGACTTCAACACCAGATCAAGACAACGAACATGTATCTTGGTGATTATCTTAATGGAAATTCTGAGGCCATTTTTCTATCTTGCTTAAGATTTGAATTGGCTTGCATTCCAACATCATTTGTGATTTTTCACATAAAAGCAATTGGCTTCTATTGACAATGCACACAAGAAAATTCTATGACGATGGTAGAACAGAAATCCTTTTAAACAGCAAATTAGCATAAGAAAAATCAAGCACTCATTCCAGTCATTTCATATTTGGGCCAAATAAGGAAGTGCTTCCAGATCAGATCAATATGAATTTAAATGCTATTCTTCTTTATTCTTCTGCAAAATGGCATAAATTTGCTGCCTAGATCATCTGGGAATATTGCAGCTAATTAATTCCCCCAAAGTCCAGGCCTTAGAGTGCAAACCTTAATCTATGCCAGAAGCACACAAAGATTCTCGAATCCTGAAACGCTTTTGCCAAAGTAGAATTTTTGGGTGTAATATAATCGGTCAGGATAAAAGTAAATAAGCCACTATATACAGGCAAGCACGTTGTCAAATCCAATGGTCTACTTTGGCCCTAAACTTTATGAATACAGAGTTCTCAGAGCTTGACGTGGATTTTAAATCTGACCAAAGTGGTTAACTTACTCTTCTGCAAAAGGCTGGAAGGGCACTTTCTACAATGGATTCTTGTCACTGCTGCTTTACCTACCAATCAATTGATTTCACTTCTAAGAATTGCTGTTTGGGTTTTCTCCTGAAGTGATGTTCCAGTCACCAACATAAGCCCTGCCAAAACCTCAAACACATATGCATCATTAAATATAGATCCCCACACTCTTCATATTAATAACTTCCCTCTGTTTTAATGAATAGCTAGTAAAAGATCATTTTTCACATGCAGTATCATATAGCAAGGAGTAAATTCTTCTAACTGCTATGATACAAAGATTTAACAACTGGAATGAATTCCATCATGAAGAGCAAGCTCAAAAATGTCAAAGGAGTTTGTTTTCACCTTCATGTAGGCCCCGATGTAAGTGCACTACATAAAATTGTTTGATGACTTGCAGACTTTTTTAGAGAGATACTGAACAAGCTGAAAACTGACAGTCTCTTCTGAGTCAATGATTATATATCACATGAGAAAATAAAAAATTAGCTCATAAGACTTTTCTGCAGCAAAATGTCAAGCACTGGATAGTCTGTAATAACAATTTATTAAGATAATACTTTCTGGAAGTGGTAAAATACCAGAAATTTTGAATGATTTAAATCTTTGAAACCTATTCTCTTATTGTGTTCTGTTAAAGCAGCCACTTGCAACGATAATAACAGAGCAGTGAAATCACATCTTCATTGTAATGTGAAAGCTTTGTCATAGGTTATAATTTCATTCTAGCTCTCCTTGTGTCCTGTCCAAGGTTGCTACCTTACACTGCAGCACCTTTTTTAGCCACATCATTAATTCCTACATAATTTTCCCTACTGTAATCTATTTGTGCAAAATTGAACAGTAAAAGTGAAAAAACATTACAAAAAAACTAACAAATAATTAAATATTGTTTAAATTAGGTAAAAATGACCAGTGAAGAGCTGAACACTAATATTACTAGCCACTAACCTTCCTCTTTCAGAAATCAAATTTCAAGAAATATGAAAATTACAGAAACTTTTAATACAATCCACTATGCTAGCATTTACTAGCATTGCCTCCATAGTATTTGTTTCTAAAGCAAACAGGCAAGACTTTTAGCATTAAGCATAGTGGGACTTACAGATGCAGAAAAAGAAACGCTCTATGGTTACTAAGACATAGAAATATGTCAAGTTAAGACAAAGAAGATAACAGAGAAACAATAAAAAGTAGGAGAAAAACCATTGCAAAATTGGTATCGAAATTTTAAAAAAGGCATACATTAGAAAAATTAACACAAAACAGAACTACAGATATTTTACTAAAGTACTATTTCAATACTGATTAAAATAGGATAGAAGTACCTTTGTGAGAATAAAAATATCCTTATGCTTGAATACATGAGAGTTGGTCTAAATCTAGCTTCCAAAAAAGTAACCAGCTGCTGAAACATTTTTTTATTTCCTTCAGCATATATGCGTGGAAGGGAGGGGAAGCAGGGACAACATGGACACAGCATGGACATGACACAGACTGCTTCAACTCAGTCGAAGGAGGCACACTCCAGAACTGGCCAACACTTGCAAAACATACTAATCCAAGCTATTATTTCTGCTTTTCTGCAGATAGTTACATCAAATGTTTTCATTATTATCAATTAATAGAAACAGAGGAGATAGGAAAAGAGAATTAATGGTGTCAGTCTAAAAATATTCTAATTCTGCTCAATCTACTGTTTCCTACATTCTGCCATGCCTTAAAAAACCTCTTTGACATCTTTCCTTTCTGATTGTAAAGCCAAGATAGCCTATGCAGTTTCTGTTACTATTACCATCTATTTGTGTATTACCATGCTATTTATACTACACTATAATAAGCACAGATGGCTAGAGTCAATCCCAATAAGATTTAATGGAAAGACAAGAGAAGACTGGGTATCCATAGCCTCTAAATAACCTACAGCATATAAAATAAAGATTATTCTTCAGAGAAAGGAGATAAAGATAAGATGAAACAATGTTATCAGCTTTACTTTAGATTATGAGGGCAATCTAAGGAAAAGCACATTACCATTTACTTAGCTTCTAAACGTTAGCTATATAAAGAGCTTCCAAGTTAATGCCTTCCAAGAGACATTTAAGAGTTCAATGTTAACAATAGTTTGAGATTAGTAGACTCATCCTGTTCAGACAAAAAAATATTTGTCAGTAGAAACAGGCAGCAAACACAGATCATAGGAACAGTAATCATGTGAAAGAAAAAAGGAATCCGTACCTGAGAATGAATTAAAAGTATATATAAAAATTAGAAGCCTTTGTCAATAATATAGAAGGAAAAATTATGATTTCCATTATTCTTTCCCATTATAATTTGTCATGTTCCATTTAGAAGTTATGAACAGTTCATTAGCTTCTTAAATTTCCTTAATTAATTAAAATTAATAAAAATTCCTAACACCTTCCCATATATTACAGTTTAAAAAAGAGCAGTCAAGTCCTTACTAGTTTAATTTCAAAGGCAGTAATTACAGGTGAAGGTACGAAACACTTATTCTTTCTGTCAGACCTCCTAGGCTTCAAAATTTTTCCTCCTTCACCCTATCAATAAAACTCAGATCATACAAAGTAAGTCACAGGAAGAAAGTGACTGATACTACTTTAGAAGTGCCATAAGTTTCAGCTAACAGACTGGCATATAGAAAAGATTCAACACCCTATTTGCAAAAGTAACTTTATGTTACTACGAGTTCTTGGTTTAACTTAGGCTTAAGGCAACATAAAGAAGAAGAAGCTAATCTTTGATGTTTTGCAATTCCATTTTCTCCTGATGTCATGATCATGACATATGAATGTCATAAAAGAGCTGCCATACCCAATAATAAGGTTATTCACTCTGAACCATAAAAAGTACTGGAGAAATAAGACCACAAAACCTTTTTTCATAACTAATGAGATAAGATGAGTTAGAGAAAAGACAATGAGTGCTGCACTATCCAATCCTAAATACTGACTTCCTCTAAAGTACATTTAGGATCTTCCAAAAACTAGGAGGGCTTCTTGTCCAATGAAAAAACAAGTCCTCCTCCTCTTCAAGTAAAGTTACTAGCACTCCACTCTGGAACCATTAAAACCTTCCAAATATTTACAAGGCAATCCCAAAATGAAGTGCAAAGCACTTGTGATGAATCCTTTTAAAAAGAGCGTTTGGCTTGCTCAGTTGTATAAAGATGTAGTTGTGATCCACAGTTGGACAGGGATGTTCTGCTCACAACAGTAATTCACACTTGGCATGGAGCTTAGTTGAGGGGCAGTGTTTGTTTCTGAGAAGCCTTAAACCTCCAAAACAGAGGGGGGAATAATGGATGCTGGCTATTACTGAATTGGTATGGAGACCTACTATTTGATTTATCTCCTTTCCAAACACAGAGGTTTAATTTTCTCTAATATTGAAAAACATAGTCTTTAAACACTTCCAAAAGACTCCTCTGGGAAGCCAATGCGAGCTGCCCAAACTTGCCACATCTTGTAGAAGGCAATACATGTGATGGTCAATGTGAGAAAAGCCCGCTGCAAAGCAGAGTAAAAAGGAGTACCACCAGTACAAACTTCCTCTTCATAGCTGATTGGCTTTAAGGTCTGTTCAGCTTTCTTCTACCTTCTTTACCTTTGATAACTGCATTAACATGGTGGGACGACAGTTAACACTGCAGTAGGACGCAGCTGGTGACAACGATCCACTGATCCTATTATTTCATGGCAATACTACAATGGTTGAGTTCTGTAGTTCATTCATCAACTTAAATTTAAAAATAATCACCTAAATTATGACTTCTGAAAAGAAAAAAGTATAAACCACTAACAAGCAGGTTAGAACCCAAAAATCTCTCTTCCAGCAGCAAGTAAAATTTACCATATAAAATACCAGGAACACAATGCACAAGACACTGTTTTTAAGGAACACAAATACATAAGACACTGTTTACAAACATCAATGACTAAAATGAGTTACTGCATAGAATGTTGTTTCATTGAATTTTAAGGAAATAAAAATTAAAATTTCTGAAAAGGAAGTCTGAAAGACTTTCAGATAGTGATACAACAGACAACTATGGTTGTATGCAATTTTGTCCAACTGACTGTAAAGACGATATAAAAAGACAAAGTGATTTTAAATTACAAAGCCATTGTGTTTTGCTCTAGAATTAGAAACACCACCACTATTTGGAAAGTAATCAGAAAGAGAAAAATAATTCCTTTATTCCTATGTTCTGTTTTTCTCCACAGATTTAGAGCATTATGAGTAATGAAGGTTTGCTAGATAAGATTTAGGATGTTCAAAGTAGGAGAGTATAAATGTAATGCCATTTCTCTGTCACATTTTTTTAAAAAAATCATCTTTATTTCAGACAAACTGCAGTATATATATTTATCAAATGTCTACTGCAATCATCATCGATAAAACCATTACCACAAAGCATTATCAATATAACAAAATATGAATGAAGAAGATACCCCTAACAGCATCTACTGAAAAGCCTCAATTTCCAAGCCTGAAATAAACAGAGGATACATTCCCACGGGCTAGGACCTCCCAGCATTGTGACACCACTGGCTGCTGAAGCAGCCTAACCAGGTAGCTTAGAAAACCTTAATAAACACATCAACCCTGAGACTTATTTTAGTGACAGACATGAATAGTTGCAGCTACTCAGCAACTGGACTGCAGCAGCACTAAGACTGGATTAAAAACTCTTCCTCCTCAGCTACTTCAGGCAAAAAGTAAACATACTCTCGTATAGAACCCAAAGTGTTTGACTTGCACATACAAGGGAGTTGATTTTTGATATATCCCATCTCCCCCATCTTTAAGATGGAAAGTCTCCTATTTAAAAATAAGGCTATTCCCAATTTTTGCACAAGAAAAAGATGTGGGAATGTAGGCAGCCTCTAACACACATCCAGTTTCCCACTGTTACAAGTTAAAGCACATTCTTGCCTAGACCTTTTTCATTATTTTCAACGGATTTGTCAGAATGATCAAGACCTTTCAAAAGAATTGAAGAGTCAGTTACAGTTCTGCCTGTACAAAGTACTGAAAAGATCTTAGCTAATAATCTTACATTAATAACGCTAACTGACAAAACTGACATTTCAAAGGATGTTAAGAGAGCTAGGTTTGGGTGTTCACTTGGTTTATGGTTTTTTATTAATAAAATATCATATCCTGGTTTATTGAGTCCTGTAAGGGTTCCCTTTCTGAATTACTGTGTTCTTTCTCAGTGTGATCTAAAACTCTTAAGAAACTGAGCCAATGAGCCAGAAGTCAGGGTCATTATCTTTCACATTAATCAGTCCTGTCAGTTAAGTCTTAAGTTAAGCCTTTAAATACTTATTTTCACACCAGAATTCCATCTCCCCCTTACATCTGTAGGGTATTTAAAGCCTGCAAAAAATATCCTACTCTGACCAGAGAATTAAATTACAAACACAGGCCTTGCATACCTTGATTTTAACTCTGCAAGACATTAGCTCTACATATGTTTCAAGTGCTGTTATCCTGTTCCTTAACAGGAGGCCACATCTGAATCACTAATTACATTGCTAACCACAATTTCAAAACCAACAAATTACAGGTCACACAAGTAAATTTACTAATTGTATAAAAATGTAGAATGTTAAAACTTCTCCACCATGTTGTATTTAAGTATGATAAGTGATAAGTGTTCTTACAAGACATTTTTCTAATGGATTCTTGTAGTGGTAGATTAACACAATTTTGGGGGGTTTTAGTTATTTAGTTGTATGTTATTAATTGCTGAAAACTATCCATGCTTCAAAGGAAGTGCCTTGTGAAGTATTAGGACCATCCATAAATATTCCAGACTGGGTACCAATCAATAGGACATAAGCATTCTGTATAAGAAATAAAAGCATACTCTTCATTGAAGTACCAGCCTTATAAAACTTACACAGTATAAAAATAAGCCAGCATATTTGCAAATTGCCTCAGAAGAATCAATATGCAGTACTTCCTCAAAGCAGTCAGTCACTCTTAAAACCCTTGGGGACACCTACTTGTCACAGAATAAATTATCTGGCTAATATCCAGTATTACAGTACATGTCAGTGGGCACCCAAGAGACGGGCATTAGAGAGCACTTAGCTTCCTCAGCCTTGCAGGTTAGTCCTTACATAAATGACTTTGCCCAATTACAAAATGAAACTGATGTACTTATTTTGAGGTTTTCTAGCAGCAGCCTTCAATCCTAGAACATTTCTATAGCACCAGATTTTGGCGCTTTTTTTTCCCAAATCTCATGTCCAGAAGCACATCACACTGAACAGGTATTTTTCACATGAACCTAAGGTCTTTTTTTTAAGATATTCGAGGCAAACAAAAATATCTGACTACTGATTGGAAGTGTTCTCAAACACCAGAATTACACTGTTTAATAAAAACTATTGGGAGAATAAGATCTCCCACAACTTTAGTAGTTCTTTCCTGGCTGCTTAAGATAAATAGCCAAGTTTGCATTCCACGTGCAACACAGGCATAAAGCTAGAAAATACATGCATCACAAGTCACTCCTGTCCTCAGAAAAATTAGAGACTTCTTGGAGACATTTACTTCAGTTTGCTACAGCAAACCACAGCCACCAGCAAGCTGCAAAACAAGAAGAAACCTGTTGCCTCTGAAGTTACAAACCTAATCAATGCTTTATACCAAATGAAAAAAATCCAGTAAGATAAACAGTAAAGAAAAGAGAAAATTATTTTGCATGGTTGGAATTACGATTTCTAAAAGTGACACCAAGGGACGCAAGACACTGGAGGATTAAAGAAAATCTTTTCGACTGACAGAAATGTGAGCGGCTTTTGAAAACTGGTTTTGTTGCACGCAACTTGCAGCAAACACAGCCCGAACTAGGCGCACAGGCGAAGCCCGCTGAGGACAGAGCCACCTTACAGCGGCAGGTTTCGTAACTGATGAGATTCGGGTCAGGCTGGGGCTGCTGCTCCCAGGCTCCGAGCACGGCGCTCCGGACACCGCGCTGAAGCCCCGCAGCCCTGACACCGCAACCCCCGGCCTTGAGCGCTGCCCCTCTCCCTCGCCCGCCCTGCCGGCACTTCTGACAGGGCACGGCAAGACGCGGCAGTCCCGCTCGGTGCCGCTGCCAGCTGCCCGGGGAGGGAGGGGGCTCTGCCCCGGGCGGCACTGGCGGAGCNCGGCGGGACCCCCATCCCCCTCGCCTAGGCGTCGCAGGGAATTAACATAATCATTAAAATTCGGGGAGAAGGGGGGAGGTTGAGGCTACACCTCAGTCGCCGCTCCCCAAGGGATGCCCTCCACGAACGGAACCAGCGGGAGCGGGCCGGGCGCGGCTGCCGGCTGGCAGGGTAGAAGGGCTCAACTTACGTCTCGGAATTTGTTCCACTGCCCGACCTCCTTGTCATACTGGGAGATGGTCGTGAGCCATTGTTTATCGTCCAGAAAATTGCCGCTGTCCGGTCTGCCCCCGGCCGCCGCCGCCGCCGCCGGGCTGCACCAGGCTGCCGCACACACGCACACCAAGGCTGCCGCTGCCGTGAGCATCTGGGCGAGAGGAGACACGGGCAGGGGGGTTACCCACACCGGAGCCGAACCCCGGCCGGGGGCTTGCCAGCGGGGCACGGGACAGACGCCCGCGGCGGGCCCCCTCGCCCACCTGA
>VZTN01008999.1:44370-93049 GCA_013400515.1 Erpornis zantholeuca | reverse complement strand
CGGAGCCGGGAGCACGGGCGCATCCCCGGCACGGGCATACCGCGCCGCGCCCCGCCTGGCCCCGCAGCAGCCGCGCTGTGCCGCCGCCTCCTCCAGGTGGGGGTGGATGCCGCTGGAACTTCGCTACAGCCGCGTCTGGCACCTCGCACCCCGAGTTAGATCGGCGAAAACCCCCAGGCGAACACGATCCTTCAAAACTCACATAATCATGTCAAGACAGAACTTCCTGCTCCTTCGGGGCAAGGAAAGACACAAGCTCGCGGGTCGCCTGAGTGCTGATGGAGGCACATGGTAATGCCGCCTGCCCGTGTTATCCCCTCTTGTAAGGATCGTGCACTCTTCCCTCTCTTTCTGGCCTTTGTCTTTTAAACAGCAACAGTATGTTAACTCAAAGCCTTCAATGACATTTGATTGCTTTCCCGAATTAGTTAAATTTAATTTAGAACTGAGCAAGGTGCATAAATAGTTCAATTACCTTTCCAGCATAGCTGTCTCCATGTTTAATTTTAAGTTCCATCTGCCATCCTGTTGACCTAATTAATCTAATTTTTAAGGTTAGCTTTATTCCCTAGACTTGAGTAACACTCTGCTTTTTACGTTAGTATTCGCTGCGTGTTGCAAGGTTTCGGTAGAGGGAGTGAGGCAGAGACTCAGGGGTGGCCTCTGTGGGAAGAGGTGTGGGACTCTACTGTTTTGGGAACAGCTGGCTCCTGCCAGCTCTACAGTGGAGACATTGCGGCCACAGCTAAGCCCTTCGGCAAAGCTAGCGGTGCCTCTGTGAAAGAATTGCCAAGAAAGGGCAGAAAATGCGGTGCGGAGAGAGGAAGTGGGAACAGAAACGGTGAGAAACAACAGGGAACGCCGAGGTCAGAGAGAGATGAGAAGGTGCTCTTCACGGCAGAGCACTGCAGACCTTGGGAGACCCATGGCAGAGCAAACGCATACACCCAAGGAAACTGTGGCAAGCCCAGACCAGAACAGATTTTCCTGAAGAACTGCATCCCATGGAAAATTCATGCCAGAGCAGAGGAAAAGCGTGAGAAGGAACGAGCAGGGAAGAGAAACTGTTACATACTAACTGTACGTGCCCTCAATTCTCCCTGTGCTGATCAGGGAGAGAGGAGTCTGGAATGAAGCAGAACCTGGGGAAAAAGGGAGAAAAGCTGTTGTTTTAACGAGTGTCTTCTTCTTTACCACCACTCAAACTAGCTATTACACTTTTATTTTAATTGGCAATAAATCTTCTCCCAGTCAAGTTTGTTTTGCCCGCAACAGGAATCAGTAAACAGCATTCCTGGTTTTATATCAACTCATGAGCTCCACTCACTCCAGTTCTTCCTCTACTTGTCCTGCTGGGGAGAGGGGCTGTGAGCAGCTGGGTTAACATTTGGCTGTTAGCCAAGACTAACCCACACGAGGTTGCCAAGTATGTTAAGAACACAGGACTCCCAGTGTAGTTGCTGAAAGTATTCTCTGTGGTAAAACACTAGTTACTTTCAGATTTGGAACTAGGATCAAGTCCATCAAGAGATTCTCTGATGGTAGAAAAATGCCACTTCATGCAAAAAGAGAAGTGATTACGGGATTGCTACTGATTTTAGCAAGTTTTGATTTTGGTCATAAACTGTAACTACAGACAGATAGTAAAGTATTAATTAAATCCAATAACCTGTATCATACACTACATAACACATGGCATTTTGTTCCTAAACTTGTCTCATTAAAATCAATGAAAATCCTGTCACTGATATGACAGATAGAGAGGATGATTGCCAGATTAGGATTTATGTGCCTGACTCTAAAAATGCTACCTACCCAGAATGACATTATATTCTGTAATAAATGAATCATAAAATTCAAAGTAAAGGGATAGAGGGACTGCACAGAGGCTAAATAAGAATCAATAAAATAGTCATGTTATTCTCAGGGTGGGTTATAGAGTCAGCCCTTTATAGAATCATTCCCTGACAATCCAGTTTGTATTTGTCAGTCTTAATGTTAATTTTCTACAAATTGCTTTGCCCTTTGGCATAGAAGAAATTTCTCTACAGACCTAATGATTTTTTTAAAAGAATTGTTTAAATAAACTTTTATAACAACATGCCAATTCCTGAATTTGTGTTTTTCCTTACCCAGCAATCAAGGTAATTTATTTTGGTTTTGGTTTGCTTCATCTGTGTTTGAAAATTTCATCCAGATAATATTAGTTAGTACTTTTAAGTTATTGTTCATCTTTCCATACTTAGAGAAGAGGAATAAAAGTGGCTAGGATTTGCATTCAGTAAAAATTCTTAGAAAAGGGAAATCTCTTCTGGTTTGAGTTTTACAAAACTTTTACTGCAATTTCTCTAAAAAAGTGATCTTCAACACTTACAACTGCAGTTTCTACTGACAACACATACTAATGATCAATTATATGTAATTTTGCCTGAACCAAGCCACTTGAAGCCTTTAATAATTCTAAATGTATTCCTTATAATTTTAAGCACTCTGATCTCCACATAATTGGTTTAAGAGCCTCATTCTGATCAAGGACTACACAAGTTGGTAATTCCATTTATTCAAGCATACAATGATACTTGATTGAAATGGCATTTTGAAGTTACAAAACTAAGACGTTTTCTTTTTTTCTCAATAATTTCACTTTTCAAAGATTAAACTTATGTATCTTGAGAAATATTCTTTATTTTAAATGTACATACATTTCTTACAGAAAATGTAACTCTATTGTTACATATTGATGTGTTTAACAATAGCATCTTTAAGATGTGACAGGGAATCTGTTACTGCAGCAGTCATAAGAGAATAACACTAATGGTAACAGGAACATAATTTTAAACTGAGAGTTTAGAAACTCTGCCTCATAGCTCTTCATCATCGTCCAGTCAAGAAGCATTGTTGTTATTATCAAAAAAATTCTTTCTTCTCCATTCCAAAATATGATCTATTTTTCAAATTTTCAGTAACATAAATATTTTAATACCAAGACTTACTAATTTAGAATCATAACTGTTCAGGTGTCTTTACCTCTGACTAGCTGATGGAGCCTACAGTGAGGTAGCAGTGAGGATGGTGTAGTATACCTGGTAGTATACTTGTAAGTTACACTACTCATGTGAGCAATATGGTTGTTGCACGAGGAAAAGGATGGAATGAGAAAAAAAAGGGAATATACATTTAAATGTGTGTTCTGTGTACACACCTGTACATTATATGAAAGAGTGTTGGAATTATGTAATATATGCACCAAGACATATATTGGAAGAAAAGTTTGTATGCATAGGTTATTGATGGAACAGAAGGGACATGCTGAGAAATTATTAAGAAATGCAAGGAAATGTATGCCCTGAACACCGTGTCACAGAAGTGCTTTGCTCACTTCCTGCAAATGAAGAATGTGTTCACTTAAGGCAATAAATTATGGAGTTCATATTTTAAACCTATTTTAACTGCAAGGGCTGTGTTATTATATTTGAATAAACTTATGTTGTAGGGAATCCCAAGGGAACATCTAGGTATCCCACTGCCCACAAGCAAAGCCAGATATACCTTGTCACTGCTGGCAGATGTCAATCCAAATCTACTTCCAGAATCACCACTGGTGGAGTCTGTCAGTGATAGAAACTCCACAGTGATCTGTGTCAGTGAGTTTTACTGGTTTAACTTTAGAATAGGTTTCTAAAACCTGAAACAAGTTGATCTTGCAACAATTTAAGCTTGTAACTTACAGTGAATCCTATTCACCAAAAGCTTGAAGAACAAATTACTCTTTTCCTCTGATCAGTAGTCTTTCCCATATTGGAAATTATTGTAACCCTGCTCTGTATTTTGTCCCTCTGATATGTTTATTTCCATATTTTTACCATGTTCTTTCAATCATATACCATGGTTTTGAGATCTCAGTTTATTATCCCACTGATTCTTTCAAAATGGGCTATGAGGTTTTTTCAGTCAATGGCTAGAAGACTAGAAAACCATTGAAGAGAGCAGATTTACTTCATAAACATAAATGATTTTGGCTTGAGAGGATTTGCATTTTCTTTGGTATCTTCCAGACACTTAGACATAGTGTGCTGAATTACCTGTCCCTGTGTTTTCCAGAAACGGAGAGTAGAATGACAAGTTTCATTTTCTGACCCTTTTCCAACTCACTGTTTTGAAGGTCCCTTTTTTAAAGAAACCCTTTAATTTGCTTTGGTTTTTTACAGTCATCTGGTACCTTCTTGTTTTCTACAGTTTCTCAAAAGCAATGACTAACAGTTCTGAGACCCTTTCAAACAATGCCGTGAATATTCAGGGGCAGAGTTCACAAGATGATTACAAAAAACACATTTTTACAAAAATTACAAAATGGATTAATTACAGACAAAGTCTTATCTAAGCCCAGTTTTTTTCTTGTCATTGCTGTGATGACTGAGATAACCAACTGCATGCCATTAACAGTACATAGGTTTTAAATTGTTTCTTCCATTTCTCTCCTAACTACACTCTTTCTCCACAATGGGACACTTCCTTTCTATTTATCTTTATACTTATACTTACCACGTTTGCAATGTTTTCTTACTAACCTTGATGTCTTTTGCTAGTTGCATCTCAATTTCTCCTTGGCTTTTGCTGCTTGTGTCTTGAACTGCTTTGAAATATTAATCTCTTGTTCTTCTTTGACTTTCATCTTCTACTTCAACTGGCCACTGCAGACTTCAAGATTTCATGTATTTGTCTTCTATGGCTTTCCCTATTCTTCTGCTATTACTGCAATATTTTTCCTGTAGGGTAAATGCTCCAAGGTGCTCATATTTCTTATTCTTCGTGAATTTGATTAGATTGCTAAACACCTGTGGATCTCTACTAACACAAGTACTGTCAAAAAGGCAAAAACCACAAAGATCCAGATGTTCACTCAGATGGTCAGCAGTAAGGACACATCCATCTTTTGATGGAAAGCTTACATATGTTTCAGAATAAGGCATTGTTTATGTGCACTTGTCCAAGATCAGAGACAGAAGACCATCTCGAGACAGGTCTAAGCAAAGCCCTCGCAAGCTTACAACTGAAACAGAAAACATCTTAATGGTGTGACATTTCTGCCTGACACAGCATCTAATCTTTCTGATGTTCTGTATAGCCGCAACAACCACAGCAGATGCAACAGGAATTCACAAAGATATATCCAAGAACTCAGGCCTTCAAAAATAGGAGAAAATCTTCTTCATGCAAAATCATTAAACACAGAAGGATCTGACTTTTTATTTAATACACACTGCAGAACTTCCCCAACCAACCTCAGCAACTCAGGTTTGACCAAGCCTATTCAAGAAAAATACCTTTTCTAGAGATAAAATCTTAATTTTTCACTTTGACTACTGAAAGGGTCATTTTAAGTTGTCATTGTCAAAGTTAAGTTTATGTCTCTAGAAAAGCATGGCATTAATTTTTGTATTTGCTGATGTTCAAAATTCAAAACTCTTTTCTTGTCCAGTGAACAATTTAACTGTATGTTAAAACTTACAACATAATAATAAGCAGTGTCTTGATGCCAAGAACAATCTTCTATCTCTATATATCAATTCTTTTAGATGCAGTTTATTCCTTATAAATTAGGAACTCTTCTCATCTGAGTGTTCTCAGTAGATCTGTAAAAAATCTGAAGCTTTTCCTATCCTGGAGTTTTATCTGGCACGCATCACAGCTTCCAGAAAAAGGAAAATGTCTCCCTGTGTCCTAGTCCCAGACACACCCTTTCAAAGCAAACACTGTATGCAGTAGATTTTCTGTGAACAGAACAGTCATAACATCATAAGATTGATGGAGCTTTTAAACCTATGTCTATTAAGACCTTCCTGTGTTATTCACAATCTCCTTGAGAGGATGTTTTCCTAGTTTAAGCATCTCTAGCTATTTTAAATGTTTCTTATACAGAAGTACTCAGGGTCAAGAGCTGTGTCTGAATTTTCAGATTTGGCTTCATTTGAGCGCCAAAAAGTGTTGGGCATCAGTTGATGTTTGTGTTGGATGGTGATGTGTTTTCACCATTTCACAGCATAAAATCTCAATAGAAGAAATTCAGAAGTTGGTAGGACATAGGTACCCTTTGTGAGCTTTGACTTCTCTACATTTCTTTCTCGCCTTTCTTGCCATTTTGTGTAATTAAGTATCCCAGAAGTTTAAGAAGTAGGTCAGCATTTTTCTAATTCATAACCCCTGTAGTTTATGTTTTCCAAAGTATGTGACTGAAGAAGGTCTTCCACATGTTCTTTGTTCTCAGGCAAAAATGAGAAATAAGGATAAGCAAGGAGGGTGTGTTGCTTCTCCTAATTTTACCCACTGAAATTTTCCTGTTTACTCAAATATGTTGGCCAGAATTACAGATATACAATTTGAGTTATGCTCAACAAGAGGTACTGTGGGTGATAGTATCATATTAAATGTATATTTGGTTTGGGTGACCTTATTTCACTATGGATTTTCAAGCTCAAAATAAGTTATAAGAATAATTTTGCAAATTCACTTGTATAACTTACCTGAGGAAGTAATACTAGTGCAGACAAATCTAGAATATGAAGTATGTAATGAAACTTTCAGCTCTTAACATTCTTTTGTATAAGAATGAAAATAACATGAAAAAAATACATATTACATAGCAGAAGTGTTTGGGTTTTTTTTAATTTTCTCTCTGAAATACACTCTCCTGTTTTTCTTTACTATGTAGATCACCAGCATCTTTTAAGAAATGTCTCTGCAGTACAGTTTGAAAAAACATTAATTATTCTAATCACTGCGGTTGATTAAACAGGTAGGGGACCCTTTTTGATTCTCCATTTACCACTTTTTCCTCCTTCCTGAGAGTTCTGCACAGCTGGAGATTTTCAGCCCCATTGTAGCCTCCTCATCTTAGTAAAGTTCTTTTGGCATGCTAATTAATCTCCTTCCTAATATTTACTCTCCCTGACCACAAGCCATTGTCTGCTCTTACATCTTATTTTGAAGAGACAGGGTTCTTGAAATTCTTGAATGTCTCTTAACAATAGCTCTAGCCTATATGTAAGGTAGCAAGCAAGAAAATTATTAAATGACAAAATTCTAACCTTGAGACTTTTTTCATGGTTTTTTTTTAACATTTTACATGACTTTGCTTTTCTTTGGGGTTTTTTGTGCAAAACTGGGGTTAGTAATTTTCTGCTTTGCCAAAACACTGATCAAAATGGCAAGGTTTACTCAAATACTTAAACCAATTTTTAATCCAATTTATCCAATATAGAAATGTTGTGATCTATATTAGTTCCTATTTCAGGCTTTTTTGAATCTTATTTATTGAAAAACTAATGTTTTCCTGTAAAATGTTTTATGCATGATATCCAAAGCATCAGATACAATATAACATATCTTGTTATTATATACTGGACATATGTTGGACATATACAGGATATATATTGGTTATTGCATATCAAATATCAAGCTTTATCTTCTTAATAGAGCACATATTATGAAACGTTTCTAATGTATTCATCGACACTGAGACTGTTACATAGGATTTAATAAAATCAAAGTAATTCTAATAATTTCTAAAAATGTTCATAATAAGGTGTCATTTACGAAGAAAGCTATCCTTTATCAAAATGTTTTACATGAGAAATAAAAGAAACAAGGCTCATGTTTTTAGACATCAAAGATAGGTAGCTACAAATTTGGCCTAACATCACGTCTCTGAAAGATGTAAGTCTTTTTACAACTTAAAAAGGAACCAAAGTCTTCGCAAAAGCAAAAGTTAAGCTGATCAAAATAGAACAATCTTGCCCCTTTATTCTCTCAATAGCTGAGCAAAGGCCTTCCCCCACAAGTATCCTGTATTTTATAGTGATGACACGTTTATGTGCAGTACTTTATTGACTAACTGCAGGCTGATGAATTAACCTATGGAAGTAGCTAGAGACAGTCATATAATTTAGAGTTTGGGTGAATCCACCGTGCCTCCTCCACCTAAAACATCTCTTTACTATAGAATCATAGAATCATTTAGCATAAAAAAGATATTCAAGATCATCAAGTCCAACCATTAACCCAGCACTGTCAAGCCCATTCCAAACCATGGTCACAAGTGCCACATCTACATGTCTTTTAAATACCTCCAGAGATGGTCACTCCACCACTTCCCTGGGCAGCCTGTTCTAGTGCTTGAAAACCCTTTCCATGAAGAAATTTTTCCTACTACCCAGTCTAAACCTCCCCTGGTGCAGCTTGAAGCTGTTTCTTCTTGTCACCCGGGAGAAGCAAGCAACCCCCACCTGGCTACAGCCTCCTTTCAGGCAGTTGTAGAGAGCAAGAAGGTCTCCCCTGCTCTCCTCTTCTCCAGACTGAACAACCCCAGCTCACTAAGCTGCTCCTCATTTGTCTTCCAGATCCTTCACCAGCTCCGTTGCCCTTCTCTGGACCTGCTCCAGCATCCCAATGTCCTTCCTGTGAGTGGCCCAGAACTGAACAGGATTCAATGTGTGGCATCACCAGTGCTGAGCACAGAGAGACAATCAGTGCCCTGGTCCTGCTGATACAATCTGATGCCATTATTTTTGATACAAGCCAGGATGCCACTGGCCTTCTTGGTCACCTGGGCTCAGTGCTGGTTGACCAGCACCTCCACTCTTTTTCCAATGGGCATCTTTCCAGCTGCTCTTCCCCAAGCCTGCAGTGCTGCATGGGGCTGTGGCTGAAGTGCAGGACCCAGTACTTGTCCTTGTTAAGCCTCACAAAACTGGCCTCAGCTCATTGATCCAGCCTGTCTAGATCCCACTGTAGAGCCCTGCAACCCTCCAGCAGATGAACGCTCCCACCCAACTCAATGTTAACCTGGAGGACTGCTCATATTCAGGAGAATGTTGCTATGAAAGTCGAGCTTTGCTTTGTTAACATGTTAGATTTAGGAGCAAAGTGTAAGCATTAAAGGAATCTATATCACAAAAGAAGAGGAATCTTAGTTTTACAGTTCAATCACAAACTGCATCTATTATTTGGCTCTCTTTCTAGACCTGTGTAAGACATTTCAGAATTACATGGGTTAACTGGCTTTATTTTTCTTCTGCAAAACCACATTTACAGTTGAAGCCAAGTCCATTCCTAATCAAATACATAATTTGACAGGAGTACACATTTGTGCCCATTACGTTAATTTGTTTGGGGCCTGTAGGCACTATTACACATGCTGTACGTCTTACCTTGTTACCGATTCATTCAGAAGGGAGAGGAGGCTATGCAATTAAGTACAATTTCTTTACAAATAACCTCCATATAAAGTCTAGGTCTCTGAAATGACATTTCTTTTTTTCTTATGAATGTGCTGTAATCATTAAACCTTCTGTATAATTTAAAAGGAAGTTAAATTGATCATAAATCTTGCAAAAAAAAAAGATAGAATTTTTAGGATATAACTCAAAGAGCCTCTACACATTTCTACCCAATTTTTAAATATGAAAATATCAAATTTACTGCAGGAAAAAAACCTTTCAATTACATATTTCTTCACAGAAATTTCATTTATTAAAACCACCAACACCTTTCTTGTCTTTCTGTCACTTCCTGTCTTTCAAAATCACTTCCTTCAAATTCATTTCCTTTTCTGTGGTTTTTAGAATACAAATACATAGTTGCTATTTTACCTATTTCTTTTCATTTTTTTTCATCTGTCCCTTTTTCTCTGACTTCAGTTAACTGCTTTGGCTGTATTTTATCTTAATAATCACAAATATGGTCTATTTCAGAAGCGGAAAATTGTTGTGGAACAACAACAATACTGCTGTAGAGTAGAGTTGGTCTTCCAGATTACCAGGACTGATGAAGCTGTTGGGAGTAGACTGGTACTAATTTATAGATTATTGCAGTTTCCAGCCTAATCTCTCTATATTGAATGGGACATTTTGAATTGGCAGCACTGTTTCACAACTGCCAGCTTGTCTTAATCAGGACATCTAGGAACTAAGTATTTTTCCATATTGTCATTCTTGTAAGTATTTTAATTTTTTCATCACCCTTAATACATTAAAAATCAGGAAAAAAAGTTCTAAACAAAACAAACAAAAATCCCACAACCCAACAAAATAAACTCCAATCCACCAGAAAATAACCCAAGGAACACAGGAAAGGAATTCCAGTTCCATGCCCCTCCAATTAACAAATAATCCAGCTAAACAGTTAAAATGTGTTACTGCAAAACAATTTCTTCCTGTAGGATTCTAATCCTGTTTGTACAGTGGGCATTTTCACATAATAAAATTTACCAATTTATCCAACCAAATTGAAAAATTTCATTTTGTCAAAACTTAGCTGACCTACTAAAAAGTAGTTTCCATCATAATTAATTTGCTGCAATTTGTAGTTTCTGTATTTCAAAGACTAAGTTTCTCAGAGTCCCGGACTCTGTGGGCCAGATACGCCTAAACCCCAAAGGAGATCATAAGGAGTTGTGGACAATGTAGTTTTGTCACAGAGCCTGGTCAAAAACCTGAAAATTTCTAACCAACTTGCTTCTTAAGTAGCCCATAGGAGAGAATAGGAACATAAAGTGTTTAGTCAACAAAGAAGTAATTTAGAGATACCAGTAGATGCAATTTGATATTCAATTAAAATTAATGTTTCAACTGAAGGTAATTAAAACAGAAATTTAAAAAAATATCCTTTTTAAAGTTAGGATTCTACAAATACTTTTAGGACATTGAATTTTCATCTCAATCAAAGAATCACCTAATTCTAATAACAGGGTCTCTCTCAGATTCAGAATTATAGAACAGGAACAGTTTTAGCCACATGATAGAAGACTTCCTTTTGTCAAGGTGGAGGAATGTCCCCACTCTTCGTCACTCTGTAACTTTTTGTATTGGTGACCACACATCAGAGTCATAATACTGGTGTTACTCAGACCTTTGGTTTTGAGAGTGACTCACAATAAACAATTACATTTTCACCTAAAGTACCACAGGAAGAGGGAGGGAATCATGCACCAAGAGAAGTTTAAAAACCAACAATGACATAGAGCTTTCTGATTTTTGATATCAACCTGTAACTATCTCGGCAGAAAGAAAATTATCTCCAAGATAGACCAGAGTTCTCAGACCAAAACAGAAGCTATGTCATAGGTAATATTTCGGGACATGGCACAGACACTTTTAGATTGTGTCATAAAACTTGTGCAAGGAAATCATCTTGATACCTCCTCTCAGAGACAGTTCTGAAAATGGTACATAGAATTAGAACAGAAGCAAATTATATCTTTCACATTAAATCAATAGGCTGCATTGATCAATACATACCAAGTCATGCTATGAATCCCAGAAATGCGTACTAAAGACTTGAAATTGTGTTTGAATCTGATTATTCCTGATCCTAGGCCTTGTACACAGATAGTATAAAAAGACAGAGTTATAAAGCATGCAATGAATGCTTTTCTCTTAATAATAAACTTGGCATTTAAAATATAATTTTCCTTTCCATAACTTGTTCAAAGTGTTTTTGCCAATCTGAAAAAGTGTGTCTACATACTGATTAAAATGCTCATTGTTCTAATCCCTTATGTTTTTTGGAGTAAAGTTTTTAGGAGGTTACAGTAATTAAAACAGAAAGGGGTTTTGTTTTATAACAGATTTGTGGTTTTGTGTGCCACTACTCCTTTTTTTTTTTTTTTTTTTTACCTTTTGAATAACAGGTATTTCTCTTTTTTTTCCATTTCTCAATTTCTCTGATCCTGTTCAGATGTACTTACTAGCCAACTGCTTCACACATCTGGAAATGAAGTTTTGTCCTTTATACAAAGTCACTGCACTCCTGGGGAATGGAATACATGTTTGTGTTAAAGGTCTGAAGAATAGTAGTGGTTAACAATATATATACTCTGAACATTTGGAAAGCTTTTCTCTTTTGTTCCTTTAAGTCGAAGAGTATTAAATTATAAATTTTTCCGGAAGTATACAGATAAAAAATAGGGAAGTATTAACTAATGTTAGGCTAAATGTTACAAACTGACAATGAAGCTTAAGAACATGACAGTCTTATGAGAGTATCTGTGAGCTCTAAGCAGGAATAAGATATTCAATAATAATCTTCATTAACTGAAATCAAGGAGAATACATTAAACATTCCAGTTCCTTAAGACACAGGCATTCCTAAATTAATTTTTAAATTGAATTTAAAATAGCCAAAGATTCAGGAATTCAATGCATGTGACTAAAAGTTAGCGACCAAAATATTCTTAGCTTTTAAAATTTCCTTCTGGAGACGTCTTTAAACGGACGGAGGCTCACGCTAACCCCTCCGCAGGACAGCTCACGGCACGAGCAGCTTGTGCCTTTCTGCTGCAGTACTCGGGAGAGGCTCGCCCCCCGGTGGCGGCGGGGAACCGCACTTGCTCCGCTGCACCTCGGCCGAGGTGGGGCTGAAAGCCGAGTCATTGCAATTCTGCCACTTCCACGCCGTCCTAGCAATAATTCTTCCCATTCCTCGTTTTAAAAATATAATATTTAATTTTATTAATAATTAATTGTTTAGAGAAACTGGTTATTATTTGCGTTTCTGGATGTGTTTCTGTTTGTCCCTTACACTGTAACTAGTTATACCTGTAAAAATTCTTGATCCTGGAAGCCTTGCTTGCAGGTACTAGAACTCGTGCCTTTCCAACTACCCTAAGGTTTTCTGGCACCCCAGTGTGATTGCAGACCTGTTTCAGGACTGCTGTTCTTTGAAAAGCTAATGCAAGTGTGTCGGTAAGAGCCATGAAGTAGATTCTTGTAGTGACCAGCATTTTAATGCTGTGTAGAAGCCCGTGGTGTACATCTGTCTTTAGAATCAGTTGTGTTTCCTCTCAGCATGTCATTTTCCTGCTACAGCACTGCAGCAAGCAGGCAAGTAGTGCTATGCTCCTGCAGTAACACGATGCCAGACCCAAGCCCCACAGTCTTCCCTGCAAATCTCTGCTGCCTTAGAAGACAACAGAAGCTGGAATTAAAGCACTGTGACAACACCTTATCTTCTTAAAGTGCTTGAAAAGCATCTGCAATTTTTCCATGGATACCAAGAAAATATAACAATTTTTCAAAGTGTAAGCCTGTCACAAATTAATAGATCTGTGTACATGTATGTAGCAAACCAGATTATACTGGATTATACAGGAAGGCTGCCTCTTGTTAATGAAGAAAATATGTGGGTCATATAATCAAATGCTATATTAATGTTGTTGGCAATTTCATGGAAAATAACTGAACACTTTTTTATTACCATTTCCTACAGATAATATTTTGTGAGAAAGATTTAAGAAAAACAAATTCATTGTTAATAATAAATCTACTTTCAGGAATACAAAAGGCAAATATATGTACAGGTCATAATTCTGACATAGCAAAGGAGGCAAGATCAAAAGAACTGCCTCCTGGAGAAAGTAACCCAGCCTGGAGATGTAATGAGAAGTGCAACAGGACAGTTTATCATTTTCAGGCAGCAAAGACAAATTCTGCAAAGACACCCACAAAACCTCCACATCTGTGGAAATGTTTACACTTGAGCTGCCTAGGAAATATATTTCAAAGCAGCAAAGCCATCCACCCAAACCAAGAAACCACTCGCATCACTAGCTCTGCCACTTAGAAAACAGTGCTAAGTTCAAATATGGTATAAGGTTAAACAAAGAGCTCACAGATTTTCTTAAAAATTAAAATTTAAGTAAGACTATTTTGCATAAGCTATGACTGTTATTGTTAATGTGTCTTGGTATTGTCAGTATGTTATTGCTTGTGCCTAATGATATATTGCCTCAGAACACAAATTTAAAATGGGCTTTTGAAAATCATTTACTATGTCTTCTTGAGCCAAATACAGCAAACAATTTCAATGATTACCCATTTTTGACTCTGCTAGAGCTGCATCACAATATATGATGATGCCTGGCACTCTAAGGCATTCTTTAGTCACCCTCAGGCAACCACACTAAATGAAAGGCTTGTGAAACTTCTGTCTAGCTGTTGTAGCTTGCTTTCAGTTTTATATTTATTCTTTCCACTTAACATTTCAATCTTTTTTCTTTATAACAATGTCACATTCCACATTTGTGGATCAGCAGAAAAGGTCCATAAAAACAGTATTACTATCAGCCAGATCTCCCAGCAATTCACTTGTACTCACAAAAATATTTTGTACACACAAACAGCATTAGAGGTTGATAGGTTGAATGTATCCATCAACACAGTACAGGTATCTTGGGATGTGCTAGCTCTCGTTTTCTGCATTGTTTAGAAACACCTTTCGGTAGGACTCAGTATCTCCATCTGCACAACTATCATCCCTGTTGAAACCACTTGAGCACAGACAAATATCAGTACAGAGTTGCTTGTTCTCCTTCAAAGCTCTGCTATTTTAGTGTTTCCATCCTTAAGAGTCTCAGATGAGGCAAGTTCAAACTTGAAAGATTTGCACATACACAATTATATTATTACTACTTCCTAATACTGCCAAGCTGTTTTTAAAAAACTTAGAAGCCCCAGTTCACAGGGTGCAGAACTAGTTGTCAAGTGTCTGATGGAATCTGAAATAGTTGCATATTTCATCACCTTCAAGTTTCTCATTTCCAAGCTAATACACAGTGGTTTAGTAACTGAAATGCTGTGGAAACCATGCACCTTGTTTCTGAAATGGAGGCGGGAACACATCTCTGCACAGGATCTTCCTTTGAGAGAAGAGTGAGGCCAAAGGGCAGTCATAGGGGAACATGGGAGGAAAGGCCTAGATGATAAGTCATAAGACTATAACAGAAAAAGGAACTATGACTCCTTGGATTAGAATGGCCTGAATTCTTCAGGTGAAGTGTTTCTACCTGACAGTGAAGTAGGTGAAGGTATGGGAGGCACAGAAATCTGATGACAGAATTTCTCTGGAGGAGGACAAATTTAACAAGAAGAGAAATCAAATATAACATCTAGATAGCACATGCTGTTGTTACCTGTTTACTGGCAGAATTTCCCAGTATAGAAGTGACTGTAACTGTAGGAGACTTTTTAGAACCTTGGAGATCTTTCCAGATTCCTGTTTGTCTTTCCCTGGCTGAAGGGCATAGGTTTTGACAGAGGCAATAGTAAGTTTGTATGAACTATGATCTGTTGCACTGCACATGTGTTCGTTTGTTGTTTTTTTTTTAAACTGAGGACTTTTATCACAGAAGCAGTTAGTATAACAAATTTAATGTATAATTAATGGCTTAAATGTAAAATGACAATCTAAAGCACTTTCTTTCCTTTCTCCTTGTATTAGCACTTTACTCTGTCCTCCAGGCTGCCAGAAGAGTATGCAACTTTTGAAAGTGTACCTTAATGGCAGAAAGGATCTACCTGTCCATCAGTTTCTTTACATTAAAGTCACACCTCTTCCAACTATTCAGTGACTTTATTATCAAGATATGCTTTTCCCAAGTGGCATTGGACACTAACATGGTGCCAAAAGAGGCAACATGTCCTTTCTCCCTCACCCCATTCTTTGGCTCAAGATAGCATGCTTTGAAGTCTCAGATTTTTCCAGGACATCTAAAAAGTTTGAGTAGTCCTCACAGAACATATGTTCCTTCAAAGGAATCGCAAAATGCAAAACATACTACAAGTGCGCAATATATTTCTGCTGCATAAAATATTCTAAATTTTGTCTTTGGAGATGAATATAACATTTTCAGAAATTCCATTAAATTGTTTATAAAATAGACTTTGATTCTACAAATGCAATACTATTTTTAAGGTACACATTTTTCCCCCTGTATGTTTCTCTTTCTTGCCAGTAAAAAAAACACCAAACAAGCCAAACCCAAGAATTCAAATTGGCACTGCCAAATTTAGCTTGTGCATATTCTGGATGCAATATTAAGCACTTAAATAATAAGCTCCATCCTCCCAGAACACAATACAAGAAACAGTGCACGGCAGACTCAGCTTACCTTGTAGAAAGCCACTTGTAATGCAATCAGGTTGAGTGGACCTGGGTTTTTCCACTGAGGCACAGCAAAATGTTGCCCTCTTGCTGAACTTCTGTCCACAGCCATTGGTCTCAAACAACTTCTGGGCAGTGGAAAAAGTACATCAGCACTACTAAGCTGCTTTTTGCTTCCCAGATAAGCTGTGCTATACATACTTCCCTCTGTTCCCCTAATCCACCTAGTGTCTCACCTAATGCAGTCTTCATTGATTGAGCTTGATGAACACTCCTTGCAAATGAACATTAACAAAACTCTGAAGGGCATAATCGTTTGTGAACAATAAGACCTTCTCTTAGACAGTTTCATTGAAGTTAAGTTGGTGAATTAAGGACTTTTGAAGACATATTAAACTATATTTATGCCAAAGTGCATCATCAAAACTTTCCATTAATCTAGACTTATGATTTAACTGATGGTTCCAAATCTGAGCTAACAGAACTGAAAAACAGTAAATCTCCAGAAGTATTCATCCACCACAGGATTTTTTAGCCTCCTTTCAATTAGCCCCTCAGTAAGGTCATTTTCAGCACCCAAAGACTTGGCCTCCAAGTGTTTCTTGCTACTCACTGTCAATTATGGTGTGCCATATCAAGATTGTAAAAAAGGGAAAAAGCATACCTTGCAATCTTAGAGGAACTTACACTGTTTTATTTTTAAGGATTACTTGTAATTTCATCTCTTGTCATTTTATGTTTTCCTTGCAATTGGTTTGATTATTTTCTATTTCTTCTGAAAAACTCTCATTTTAAGATGAAGGAATTCCAATTCCACCATCCAATTAAAGAGGAGTCGTCTCTCCTTTCATAAATAGCCTCATGCATGTCATCGCTTGAGATAACGAAGTCATTTGTAAGGCAAGGTCCTTGCAAGTCTTCTTTAAGAGACTGTGAAAGAGATGGAAGAGGGGAAGCCTGAAAGCTGTCATGAGAAACAAGACATTTAATTTTTTTATTTACTGTAACTGGAAAAATTAACTCTCAGCTGCTAAGAGAGAGTTAAAAGCATTACACTCTACAGTGTGTATTACTTAAATTTAATTACAATGTTCAATTTTTCCTTACACCATTTGGAAATGGCTTAAACTTAGCATAGTTAACTAGTTCTATTTCCCAATTCCGTCAAATTTCCTCCTTCAGTGTCAGTATTTCATATTCTAAAACTTATTGTACATCTATATTAACAATGTAAACTTATCCCGTAGTCAGAGTCCCAAACAGACTTAGATATTTCAAATTTGTAACTCACTCTGAAGTCAATAATGTTCATACAAAATATGCAGATTATTGAAAAGATGCTTAGGTTTTCCAGATAACATTACTGAAACCCATGCTGCATGATTTTCCCTCTCAAAACAGACTTAAAAAATACAATAATTTTCAGCATCAAATCAATGGGATCTCATAATATAAAAATTATTCTTTTTCATATTTCCATAATACCATAAGACTCCCTAATATTTTTAATATAATTTGCATATCTGTTTCACAGAGAAGTTTATCACATCAGGTAGAACTAAAAAAGAAGTATAATTTACAGTTGAGAACTATGGAAACATTTTCTTATTCACAGGTTGGTAAACACAATATATGCTAACAGCTGGAAAATGAAATTATATGGTTTTGCCATTCCTCCAGCCTGTTGTATGCTAAAGAAGACATCACATACACTGCTAGGTCAGTTAGACTCTTTGGGGTTTTCTTGTTGTTCTGTGTCTAGTGGGTTGTTTATGTGAGTAGTTACTTTTAGAAGCATAGCAGCTGGAAAACTGGAGTTCATCTCCGTGGTAACAACCACATTTTTGCTGGAAGTTACTTTGAAGATTTTCCCCATACATGTAATTAAGATGGAGATAGAAAGTATAAAGTATCATTTTATTATAATGTAAGGTGATATTAAAGTGCTGTTGAATACACAATGGTATTTTGAAAGACAACTGGTAGGCAAGAGGAGAAGTAATTTAAATCCAAGTCTCGGTGCTAAGGCTACTTAATTTCTGATGGAATAAGACAATTGTTACTAAAGGAGGTTTTCATGGCAACAGTCTGATTATTTCTTCTAAAAAGACTCATTCACTACACTATTTATTACAGGAAAAATGAAGCAAATATTTCTCCAATTTGTGGACATATTGATGGAAAATCAATACAGAAACTAACAGAGCAGTATATTTTATTTGTTCTTTTATTTATTTTCTTTAGAATCTAGGTTTCAAAATTAAAAATCCCTTATAAAATACTTCTAAAGACTCCATTAATCACCAAATATGTACTAACCCTGGTACAAGGCTCCTATTTCTGGTAGAACTTTCTATTTTTTTTTTTCTTTAATAGCATATTTTCAGATGAACCCCAGTATTTCACTTCCTTCTCTTTCCTTTTATTTGAAGTTTTACACAGGCATGAGCTGTTACTGGGCAGCGCAATGACCCTTCCTGGACAGACAGACCAAGTGAAACTAAATCATCAATTTCATTTCTGTATCCACTATTTACACATATTCTCTCCTATTTAAGTTAAGACTTTTCACTTTAGAGGGCATCATTTGTAAACTGATTCACTGAAAGTTAAAGGATGCTCTTCCAAGGCACATGATTTGTTCAGCTGATTCTTTAAATCACATTTAATAATTTAATTTTGTATTCTGGTACTTAAGTCTTGCAGTTTTCAGTAATATTACAACAGGTTAGAGTTGTCAATAACCTCCTGCACTTCACATACTTTGTAGATCCTATAATTTTTAGAAGTACACTTGTGAAAAGCAAGACTTAATTTTCAATATGTCTTTTAGACTACAGTTTGGTAAGAACAGTTTAATGTTTAAAAATAATTTTTGCTTTAAAACATTGTAGAAAAAAATACTAGTCCCTAAATGACAGTGTTTTCTACTGACTTCAATCACCTCTGGCTATGACCTTGTATGCCTACAAAAGATATTTTTAAGACTACCTAGACTCAATTCTGAAATGAAATATATATTTAGCATTAATTTCACCTGTACTGTTTCATAAGTTATATGTCTTATATACTCTATGTATTCATATACTCTATGTGTATACATAACAAAAGGGATTTATGAAAGCTTGTGAAATCCAAGATACTAATTATTCCAGGAACCTGTACCAATTCGGAAGACATGATGAAGGAGAAAGGCAGGACATAATTCAGAGTTAAAACTTATTTCAATCGTTAAAATGAAAGAAACCCAATTAGAATGACAAAAACCCAGCCAAACACACAAGACCCATTGAAATGGCTCCAAGCATTCAGAAGATCTACTAAGAGAGAGTACTTTGTCAGTCTTAAAATATGATTTGTTAGCAAAAGTTAATCTGTAAAACAACACTGCAAGAGAATCACAAAGTAAGCAGAAAATGCATTATTCAGAATTCAAAAAGAAATAAACAGAAGTTCAATCAATACTTTTTTCTTCTGCAATACGCTCCTTGAAAAAGTTTATCGCACATGGAGTATTTGAAGTACCTAATGAAACAGTCAGAATGTGCACAACGTCATAGGAAGACACCTTCCCTGCAGCTAAAACAAATCAGAGAGAGAAGTGAAAATATTTCTGGGTAAATGAATGCTTAAAGTGAAAAATGGGACCGCTGAGTAGAGAAATAGCACCACTTTGGAAAGAATCAAAACATTCTGAGAAAGTTATTTTTAAAAGGTTTCAGTGTATGATCTCCTAGTGAGAATGTACAGTCCTGGATTTTTTCCCCCAAGTTGTGGTGAATATAGGTCAGATTTTAAGTCATGGTGCTTGCTGAACATTTTGGTTTATTGTTACACAGGTTGTGATGATGTCCCACGGTCCAATCAATTCTAGCATTGCTCTGTGCTGTATTTCCTTTCACAGCTGAATGGCCATCAGCTCAATTCAAAATGGATTTTTCAGAGAAGAGGCTGTGCATGGCAAACAACAAACACTGTTATCTGATGCACAAGTGCAAAATTCATTTGGAGATAGTTCTTGGAATACATGGCGAGTAGGTTATAGTCCCTGAAAGTCTGAAGCATGTGGAATTTTTCACCAAGGCAAGCAAATATTATGTTTAGCCAAAGAGAAGAGATTTGCAGATAGATCAGTAAGTCACTCTGAATTGGCCCACTCAAGACACAGAGGCAGGCTAGATCCAAAGCAATTTACTTTCCTTCCAGGAACTAGAAGGCAGCTAGGGAAATAACTATGATTTGCAGAGTAAATACTCCCATCTTTCTTCATTCATAATAGAATTTAAGCTAACAGTTTGATCCTAAAGGTTTTGTTTAATAAATAGCTGTGGAATGATGTTCTGTATAGGGATGTTAATCACAAAGTTTGGAAATACAATAACTGAAAAGAGATATTGTGCAGCATTTTCCAATATTGACAGTTTCCTGTCTATCTGCATCAGATCTTTATAAACCACAATATTCTGACTTTATTTTTCTTTCTCCTTTTTAACAGCTTAGTTTTCTTTCCTTAATTCCTTTCTTGGAACAGAGCAATATGAAGATAATGGTGTATACTATTTAATAAGATTTTACACTTAATTTATGCCTTCTCTCTTTACTTTGTCTTGCTCTACTTGTGACTTCTTTTACTTCTTTCTCTTAAAAAATTAGAAACCCTCCCAAGAGCATAAAAGACATTTAACTCCTGATTCTAGTTCCATACACTACTGTACATCTAAGTGGAATTGTCTGAGTCAGTGAACCTACATGCACTTTAAACTGATCTATTTGAAAGCTAAATGACATCTCTTATTCCATCTCATTCTGGTCCTACCTCTCCACTTTAAGTGCCTGAAATTAGCACATCCCTCTTTTAACCCATGATCTAACAGCATATAACACATAGCATGGGTGATGATGGTCAATCATAATTTACTCATACACAGTTAATATTCATTTTTAAGCCATCATTTTCTTAAAAGTCTTAAATGGAAGGCTACACTGAGATGGGGGAGAAAGGGAGAGGAAGGTTACTTTAAGAAAGGAAAAAAAGTAAAAGAAATCTATATTCGAGATTGTGAAGTTATGCTTCTAAATTACAATTCATAAGCTCTAACATAGCCAAGTAAATAAACATGAAAATTTAATGCATTTTATATTTTTAAAAGTTGCTATGACACTAATATTTCTAAAATTAAATTCATATAGATTTTATCTAAAGTCTCTAAATTCCTTCTGTAACTTCAGTAGTCAGCTGTATACAAGTGAATTGTTTTGAACACCCAGGAGCTGTTCCTGTGAAATGCTGATATTTCCCTGGTCTGGTGTCCGATCTGATTCCTTGGTGGCCTGGTTTCTACCTCCTCGTTCCATGGCAAAATTGACTTCTTCCCTCCTCTGCTGTTTCCATGACTAACTGGTGTTAACTGAGGCTTTGCACAGAATAGAGTGTGCCTAAGACACCAACAATCCTATTTAGTCTTCCTTTCCAAGTGAATAATTTCTTGTTATTGTCCCTGTTAGGAGGAGATAAGGGACACTTAGATGATATGGAGACAAGATACAGAAGGTTTTACTATTGTTAGATGCTCCTGGAGGTGGCAAGGGAATCTGAAGAAGAGGAAGAGGTTTAAAGTTATCACATATACCTGAATGTTTCCAGAGTAAAAGCCATAAATTTAATTGAAAGGTACCTTAATAGAAAAAAAAGTGTTTTACCCATTAGACTATGCTATGATTAGGAAAAATCTCCAGTTTGAAACCTGAAACCTGACTTAACTAGCATCACTGATAACATGGAAGGAAGCCTTTTCCTTTATTCTATGAATCTAGAATAAACTGAAAAGAACAAGAAGGATGCATATGAAGCTACAGAAAAACCTGCTAGCTCACAGATGTTACAATGATGCTGTCTCCTGGGGCACTGGCCCTTAGCACTGATCACCATCACAGTAAGGTCAAAATTATAGTCCTGACTCATGAAACCCTGTGTTGGAAAGGAAAACATAAGGAGTTTGTGCGCAGCCTATAATAATTGGTAGCTTTTAAAATAAAGGAGCTTTTCTATTCCCATCCAATTATCAGGCTGGAGCGTGGTACTGGGGTTGGTGTCTATGTATGTACTCAGTGCTACAGGCACCAACCAGCGCAGTGGTACCATTTCAGAGATACAGCTAATTCCCCACAAATACCAATCAGCTGCTGAAAAGGCAAGTTGTTAGAGCAGAAAAAAAACATGAACAGAAAGTTCACGCAGAAAATATAATTCTAGACTTTAATTTATGCCATCCTTAGACTATCATGCTGGGGGGAGTAAAGCTCAAAAAGATTTCTACTCAATGGCAACAAAAGTTTTAAAGCAGCACTTAGAGCAGAGAAATACACTTTGCAGAGCAGAGCATACTTTATAGAATAGTTTGAGAAGTTTCAGAGATATTAAATCAGACCAACAGATTACCTGAAAAGTGTCTTCCAAGTGGAAATCATTCACAACACTTCTCTGTATTTGAGGGATTTCATCTTTTGTATTTCCTTTAGGGAGACTGTGGTGCAGCAAAGGGATTGCAGATGAGGAAGAGAATGCCATGCAATTCCACTGAGTTTTGACTGTGTAAAGACAGATTAATCCATAAACCTACAAGTTTTCTATCCATTTTAGAGAACTTCTTAGAAAGAACACCATGGCTTTGGTAATGAATGGAAACAAAAAACTAACATGTTCAAAGATGAGTTCAAAATGAACAGGTAACACAGTCTTCTTCAAGTTCTTTGAAGATGTAACTGTTAATATAGATAAGGGAAACTAAGAAAAATAGCTCTCTGAAATAATCAGATAGCCTTTCACCACTTCCTTCTACATCAAAAGGAAAAATAGTTGAAGTAGAGAGTTACTGTGAATAATGTGCAAGAGTAATTGGAAAGAAAGATGAGCCAAAGTTACAAAACTGAATTTCTGGTAGCTCCACACTTGCAGTTGAACCCTGAAATATTTCTATACTTATCCAGGCACCAAACTTTTTTTTTTTTTTTTTTTTTTAAAACCAATTTTTTTTTTTTTCCTCAAAATAGCTGAACTGGAGAGAGGAGTATGTCACTGCATTAAATCCCATTAGCAAATGGTCCATGAGAATGGAACAACCCACTGTATTTGTCACTGGACATCAGCTTTGCTTGTCCTGAATCAGCGCAGACCTAAGAGCTCTGCTTTGCTTCTCAAATACAATTAACATTTCACATGGTTCTGGTATCAGTACTTTGCGCAGCTCTACTCAGATCTTGTTCAGAGTCAGTATCTGATATCACCAGCTCTTATCATCATAGCATATCAGCATTGTAATGTTGTGCACTGCTTCTGTCACTCTGTTGAGGTAGGTGGCTCATCCCACCATTTAACACTTAGAAGGTACGGATGCATTTGTTTAATTAAAATTGCATATGGCTTTTCTTCATCTGGGTTTATCTGATTTGCAAAGAATTTATCCCACAAGTTGCCATAAAATTTGCTTTATCTTCCTTGCAGCTTTCCATCACTAAAGGGACATGTTCTGAACCACAATCCTGAAAAACAAGTTTTCCCTCATTTCCTAAGGGATTTTGTTTGTTATTTAATTCTCCAATTATTTTAAATTTTATTTTAAAGTTCTTTAATAATTTACCCAATAAATGGTTATTCCACCAAAATTATTTTTACTACCTTGATTATTTTTGAAAGTGATTTGGTTTTTGCTACATGAATTAATTATATAGATTAAGAGTCTTCTCTTTTATCAGGGCTGATCAGGCAATCAAGGACAGGTGAAAGCCTTAATACTAGATTAGATTCAGTTCTGAATTTCTAAATTGAACAAGAATATTTGGACCTCTGGTTTTATTCTAAACACTTGTAACTTAAAGACATCAGAGGTTATCTGTGAGATATGTGGGTTACAAAGTTTCTTTAAGAAATTTTATCCACCATCTCCCAAATGCTGAAGGGAAAACTGAGTGCACAGCCCTTACCTGCCTGCGTACACACAGAGTTGGTGGCTGACCTGACATACACATCTCTTACTTGCTTAAAATGCCCACCTTGCCTTTTTCCCCAATTTCTTTGAAGGACCATTATTTTATGGAGGGGGAAACATAATGCATTTTTATTTGTCAAGTATGTTACATGAACTCCATTGACCCTCATACACAAAACCAACCAGCTTCAAGTCTCCTTCCTCACTTCTCCAGGTTCCAATTCCTCCTGTCAAGAATTGTACTCCTTTTACCTAATTTAATTCCCTTCTCCCATGTAGTACGATGTTATTTTCCAGAGAAAGACCCCTTTTCATTTATTCCAGTCCACCTACGAAAGAGGCTGGAAAACACTGTGTAACCCCTGTGGAGATTACACAGTGGAAAGACCTGGTGTTTAAGGCAATGCACCATCCTGAAATACTAAAACAACTAAGAGGTAATATGAGGAAGGAATACAAGTGGATGGAAAACACATGAATCTTTCCCTTATCTACTTCCAACAGCCATTAGAAATGGATAAAAGATGGTCTTTCACTCTTTATTGCTAAATTTGGAATATGTGGGTCTAAATTAAATGCTCTTGCTCCCTGTTGCTTTATGTAATAGATAGAGAAATTTTAATAGACTTACTGATGTCCCAAATTCATTTAGTTTCTTAGTGATCCAGTTAAATGTATTTTCAAACTGTCGAGATAGCTTAAAAATCAATTTTGATATCTCCCCAAGTTCTAGCAGTTCCTATTTATTCTCCCAAACCAGCTGGGAAACAGGTGGGACAGCAAGCTTTCTCTCATCTCGGTATGGAATGAGAAATTTCTAATAAAAATTATTTCATTTGTGAATTTCTCCTTTATATTTCAGTAGCAGCTGGCTAGAAATAAGCACCACTATTTAAAACACACAGGGCATGGTTCAGGGCACAAATGATGCATTCAAAAGTCATACACACACTCTTCTCAGCTTCTTTTCTCTCATAAAGCATTACTACATCCTTGGTGTCTACACCCAACATGATGGAAGATGAACACTGACAATGGTGTGATAACATCAGAGGCATCACTTGCAACTATTTCAGGAACCACCAACAAAAGGAAAAATGATGAAAGAAAAAGTAATAACCATGTGACTTAAAGCAAAAGTTACTGGTATCTCAAATGCTGGATAAAATTATGAGAAATAGATCACAGAGCTCTGTGGACATCTCTTTGAAAAATCAGGTCACAGCAATAAAGCTCAAGAAACCCAAGCGTGATAAAATGGCAAAAGTTTAATTTTTATACCCTCTTTCTATGCACTTTTGCATGACTGAAGGAGGTTTCACTTTGCCTTCACTTAGAACTACATTGTAATACAACTTCTGCAACGATGTGAAGTTTATTGGTGGTAAATCAGATTGCCTACATTTTACAGGGGATACGGTTCTCTAGGTATATGCTCCTCGAATTCAATAGTAAATAGGGCTACATATAAATACTGAGAAAAATGATTAAAATATTTTCTCACATATTTATAATCCTAAATCTGTAGCTGACTTGGGTTATGAATCACCTTACTAATACACCATGAGAACCCACAGTGAGAAAAATTACAGAGCTCTCAGGCTCTTCTGATGATTAGTACTTGTACAGAGCTCAAAACTCTTAGATTACATATCCAGAGGTCTTACTACATGAAATTGCAGTATAAATAGCAGGTTCCTTCAGAATTATTTGCTGGATTCTTTAGAGATATATTAGCATATCAAGTCTATGTCACGGTATACTGCTTGTGACTTTCTTTCTGAAGCAGAACACTTTGTACTTAGAAAAGTTCCCTTGAAATATAAACTCTTCTGCGTTACTGTGGTCATATCAACACTTAAATTCATCAGTTTGTAGAACTGCTTTCATGTACAATTTCTCACATTTTATATCTAACAATAAAAATGAAAGTGTGGTGATGTGGTCTGAACTGTTAATGTTTGGTTGCATTTGATTTCTCATTTGTATGGAATGTTAAATTGAAATTATTGTTTAAAAGTTGGTATGTTCTGTTACACCCCACCCCTCCCCAGCTGCTCCCATAGTAAAGTGTTCTCCCCAAACTCCTTCCCTCCACCCTCCCACCTCCACCAGATAAGGAAGAAACCCCTCCTGTGTTCCAGAGAGATCCCTGTCAGTCACCCAAACCCTTTTCTCTCAGGCTTGTCAGTTCCCAGAGTCCCAGACACTCCCCTTGGGAATTCCCCTAAAACCTCGACGTCCTTGTGGTTTCCCTAAGTGTCAGTCACCTTGATTGTAACCCTGTTGGTCCTGAAAAATGTGATCCCTCCCTGCCCACCGCCCCTAAGCTAGCCAGATTGGTCCCTGTATTGTGAACACCCCCTTGTTTTCCCCTCTTTAAAAAGCTGTGCACCCTTGTTCTCTTGGCTCTTTTGGCATTCTTTTGGCAAGGTTTTGTTCTGCTCCCCCCGAGACAATAAACTCTTGGGACATAGGAGCAGGAGGGTCCGTTCTTGTCTCTTGCTACTACCCATCGGTGCAACTGGTTTGATGTGCAGTCTCCAAGGGCAGCTGAGCTAAGGCAAGCTGAGAACAGTGCCGGAGAGAAGGCACGGAGAGATGGAGAGCTGCTGACGACCCGTGTTATCGGCGCAGAGCAGTTCCTCTTCCCCGAGCAAACCCCAGAGGACTGCAAGACCACGTTGCGTCATGAAAGTATAAAAGAAAATCTCATTCTAATCCTTCTGTGGTTTTCTAGTATTTTCGTTAAAGAAAACCAAGAATTTATATCAGGGCATGGCAAGATTTAGCCTACAAGCCTTTTTTTTTAACCTTCACACATTAGCTAGTATTGAGTACAAAGAATACTCTTCCACGATTGTTGCATTGCACTGTTGATAATTTTTCTAACTGGGCAAAGTAATATCTATCAGTCTTGATGAAAAGTATATAATCATTATTCTGAACTGCATTTATCACCTTTAATTCAAATTTTCTGTTTTTCTTTGCCATGGGCTGTTTTCATTAAACCCTCCTGTTGCTGCTCATTTCCTCACTCTGCTGCAAAACTCCATTTCTAGGCAGGGAACATCACAACCATAAAAATTTCAAGAGCCTGTTGAATTGCTAAGTTTCCCCTTTTGCAGGGACATATCAGTACGTATAAAGCAAAGTAGGCAGAGCCTCAGATCCAAGCCACAGCACTACCCCTATTATTCATTGGCCAAATCCAAGGAAATACTGCCAGGACAAATCAGTGCATTAATTTTCTTTGTAATTCTGAGAAGAACACTATGATAAACAACTTAGTGACTCTTCTCCTATATTAAATTTGGATTGCACAACAGGAGCATTGCTTCACAGAACACTGACAAAAACTAAACCAAACCAAAACCACGCACACACGAGTACAAATGAATACAAACCCTCATCCTGACTGTATTCTTGCAAAGGCTGGGTACATACTTGAGTAACGAATGTACTTTTACCCATTCTTTCCAAAGTTCTTAGACATACCTCAAGTGAATCATCCACTCCCTCTTGCTAACCAAGATGCCTCCAGTAAACAGGGATAGATGACAGGTGACAAAGATGTTCCCTGGGAGGAGCTGGCATGCAAATCAAGGCTCAGAGCTAAGCTGTTGTGCCTAACCCTAGCTGGAACTCTAGCTAGGCTTTCTGTAGGGCAACCAAGCACAGGCTCTCTGCTCTTCCCTTCAGCCAGGCCCAAACACCTAAAGTCTGTCTCTAAAAATCTTCATTCTGGTTATGAGGTTCTTTAAGCAACATATCAAGGACATCTTGGGTGGTACGAAAACACGAATTGAAAAGTGCGAAAATGAAAAAGTCTTGTGGTAATAACTTTTTGATTGATTAGCTGAAATTTACTGGTTGCTTGGTTTTGTTGATTTTTTTGATCTGGGATTTTTTGTTCTTCGCTTCTAGAGCAATGGGCCAATACTGTTAAAAAGTAATTTGATTTTTGTTACTGTAAAGCAGAACTTAAAATTATGTTGGATTTTAGTATACAATATCTGGTCCAGATTCAAACTTCACTTATATGGCTATCAATGTGGAACAAATCTGATGTAACAAATTAGCCCAGAGTTACACTAATGACAGAACTGAATCTCATACTCCATAGCTGAAATGTTATTTTATATGCTACATTATACCTGGTCCCAGGAACACTGCTAAAATTTTAAAAGAAAAATCTTAAAATTCAAAATTAATTCAAAGTAAGTATATTATTCAACAATTAAATATGATTGCTTTTTTCCAACTTCTCGCATGGTCTTTTTCTTGTTGTAGTCTCAGGTATGTTTCTGTTGGCAGGAAACACCACTACATTTGAAAAGCTTTGCATTAAATTGCCTTTCTAGGCCATTCTGCATGCTTGGCCTAAATAGAATAATTTTTTTCCCTTTAACTACTCTAAACCACATGGAAAGAAATAAATTGTAAAACATGATTTCCCATACAAATTATTGCATTTCTTGTGATTAAATTTCAGGCAGTTATAATGTTATCTGTTTCTTTTGACAAGTACAATTATTGTTGGCATGTGCACCTAAATTGTATTTCATTTTCTGAAAAAAGAGCTCATCACAATCGGGAAAGTCTCTAGTAAAAGGAAGGCATAGGAAAAAGTACTTTATAAATATTGACTTACCCTTAGTACCTGTCAGCAAAAATGCAAATGGTCACAAATCACAGCTGTAAAGGAAATACAATAAAACCCAGAACCAGATAGTATTATACACTGGCAACAGTAAAGTGATTTCCAGATTCCCATTTGTCCAAACTGGAAACAGCCTAAACAAAAGAAAGATGCTCTAGATGGATGTTTTGTTTCATAATTAACATCATATATATATATATGTGTATTCTTTATCATTATAGCATGGCATATTTTATATTGATGCTGGTTTTGCAAGATAGTTCCAAACCAACGTATAGTTCATAATTGTCCCTTTCTGTTCCTTGCCTGGTATATTTGACCATTTTGAATCACCCATAACCCAAGAATGCAGCCTGGTTTCTGATCTGAATGCTTCTGCTTATTGTCAAGAAGCAAAAACGGACAGGGATGACACTGAGCAGTTAGTTAGCAAGCAGATCCTTCCTTCTTGGCGAAATGGTGTTCCTGGACCTGCAGAGAACCTCCATAGCAAATATCACATTTCCTGATGCCTTAGAAATGAACTGACTGTTCCAGCAATAAGATTGGTAACAAGGAATAACATTTCTGAGGCCACTGGGGAAACAGTTCTTTCTAGAATCAGAATTTAAGTTTATTTATAAGTATAGTACTCCTATGCTCAGTACAAAAGACTGTCTGGGGAGAGAGAGGGTGTGGTGCAGGGGAGAGAGAGTGAGTGTGCACTCACTGTTGCTTTCCCTTCCCACACAGGAAACTGACTCCTTGAAAGTTTATTGTGATCATTGCGTGTCGCAATGTTAACTGCAGTGTCTTAGTACAGCTCATATAAATTTTCCCCACTCTTAGCTCCAAGCATGCAACCAAGACAACTAGGAATGTCTCCTGGCTCCTCAGGTGAAACCCTGCCTCTGGTGAAATAAAAGTTTAGCACTTCAGTAGGATCACAACTCCTCTGTCCCCACTGAGCCTCTACTTGAAACATTTTGCAGTTGCGTAGCTGGTTAGTCAAAGCAAGCTAGGGGAAGATACATCTTGCACAATGGCTTTTTCAAGTATATACAGTAATTTCTGTAGAAATCCCTGAATTAATTTATAATTCATGTCTCAAGCTGGCTCATTGTTTCGTTTCTGTTATGAAGCCAACTTCATACACATTGCTGACACAAAACAATTTTAAGTTTCTTTTTCCCAGAAACAGCTTTTTGTTACAGGACAGAAAAAGAAATTATTTATCATTTTATAATATTATAAAATAAATTATACCTGTTTCCTTCATAGCATTTCCAGGCTTTTGCTGAAACTATCATTGCAGAAGCATAGCCATTTAAAACAGACTTCAAAGATTTTATTTAGTGAAGTCATCTGTGCTTTAGCTACAGGTATAAAGCCTTGATATTCAGCTATTACACTGATAGAAACTGCTGGCTTCCTTTTTACCTCTGTGAAGACGTTTAGAAAACACTGATTACTTTAAAAAAAAGGCAAAAAGCCACGTGCCCTTTTTTCCACATATCCTTCTCACTCTAATATATCAAAGGTTGACTGAAGAACAAACATTATATGGAACAAAAAATACAAGAATGCATATTTTATCAAATGTACAGAGAAAAGCAATATAGGACGAAGGTAAAGAATGACAGAAGGTAAGAAATACGGGGAAGTCACCCTCTTCCTTTTGCCTGTTAGATCCATCACATATACTCCTCCTGCACGTAGAAAGGCTTCATGAGACCTGTGAAAAATGCAGGGGAATTGTTTGGGAGAAGAACACATCTGAAACTTGGAAGACATCTAGGGATATTTACAAGAAGCCTCAATCTTCTCCTTTGATAAATCAGAAGGGATTCTGCCACTGGCTCTGAAAGGGAGTGAGATTGATCCTTTTGGTTTCCTTACAAGGCAGTGTGGAAAAAGGCTGTCCATGAACACGTATGCCAAATGAGAAGAAGTAAAACAGGTGAATTTAATATTAGAGAATACTTCAGTAAAGCACTGTCATTCGATACAAACAACCAAGAATGAAAGTGCTACAACAAAAATAAAGCTATTTTTTTAATATAAGTATCTTTGAAAAAATGTAAAATACTCTTAAGAAAATACTATTAAAATTTGCAAGGAGAGCAAGAATAGATTACTGAAATTCATCCAAGGTGAAATTAAAAGAAAATAAGGGCAACAAAGGCCAATTTTATCAAGCATAATTGAATAATCAAGAAGAATAGAAACAATGAGAATAGTTTTAAATATTGAATACTCTGAAAAATTGAAAGGAATTTAAAATTTCTAGGTGAATCAGAAGCAGACTGAAGAATAAAAAAAAGGTTGTCTTTCCATTATAAGAGAGAAAAGAGATAGTCACACACACAGAGCAATCTCACTGCAGTAAGATCTTCGATTATAGTACGCATATCTAGATCTATAAAAGTGAGAAAATTTATTGGATGTGGCTATCCCACCTTTAAGTAGGAATTCTATCATGAATCTGGATTGTTTTCTTGTAACCACTTTTTAAGATCTAGTCCTAGAATCTGTCCCTGCTCCTTATAAAACAGAGTTATGTCTTTGCCTGTGCTCATTTGTCAGCATTAAAATAGTTTCTTTTAAAGTTTGAGATAGTGCCCCCACTTGTATGCAGAGTATGTAGGACTACATGCCACACAAAGCCTTACTCATGTCACATACTTACCATTTGGTCCATTCTGTGTCTGAAAAAAATTACACTAGAAGAGTCCATGAAGAAATGTTTGTTCCGCTTAACTAGAAAAGCTTTTCTCTTTTTATTTTTCCCATTATTTTGAAAATGTAAACATTAAAGCAGTAATTCTTCCACTGTATACTCCCTTATGTACCTCTACTCCCCAAGAAATAAAATTTCCTTGGTTCCCTGAAGCATAAGACTGGAGCTCTGTGTCATATTTTTGTACTTACTTATTGCAAAATTGCTTATTCCTCTTTCTTTGGCACTCAATTCAAAATAAATGAGGGATTTTTTATTGCTTCTGAATTTTGATGTAATAGTAGCAAGCAACAGTACATTTTGGCAGTTCTATGGAAACATTCCAAGGTTAAGTTTAATACTTCCTTGGTATTTATTTAGGCAAAATAACTAAATATCAGCCACGTGCATTCATTTATTAACAGTCCCTGAGGAGCACAGGCAATCAATGTCTCGACTTAGTGGCTTGTCTAATTTGTTTTTATAAATGTTTGGTTTGGGGATTTTTCTTTGTTTCTGTCTATTGCTATGTATTTATTCTAGCAAGGGCATAGTTTAAAGAGAGGAGATGCAAGACTTGGATTTGTCAGAATTCCCCACTTAGTCCATAGTCTCAAGCAGAGCCTTAAGGAGTTTCACTGTCACCAGAAATGAGATTTAATCCCAAGTAGGATGGTGCATCATGCCAGTTTTCCAGAATACGTTTTAAGCTGTAATTTAGAAAGTTCTTTTTGATATCTGAAGACTTACCTTATGGAGTTCTCTCAAGATGAAGACAGAGATCCTGAACTTGCTTTGACTTTCTGACCTAAGCCTGAAGAATAGGAGGGATGGGATGGGTCAAATATATTCACAAAATGCTGTTTTGCTGATGAGATACGCTTTATGAGTGTGCCGAAGGTTATGCTCCCTAAATCCTGAAAAATTTCATTATCAGGTCAGAAGATTTGCTCAAAAAAAGCTCCTGTTCAGAAATGGCAAGAAGTACATATATAAGCAAGAGCAGTAATAAATGCCTCCTGGCACATCCTCCCTGTCACACAGCTCAAAGTTCAGAAGGCAAACAGTTAATAGTAAATTACACTTCAGTTACGGAGTGAAGTGTTCTTAAGCTTCAATGCAGCACAAAGTGAGGTGTAAATCATAAGTGTGGTTAATACACAAACTGAAAGCCTTTGTGCTTTTCCTTTGATTTCTTAGCTAGAACTTTTAGATTCGTTCATGGCAAACAATTCTTGTAAATTCATAAATAACTATATACATAAAAACCTGAAATCATTAATAGTTCCAACTAACATGATATGTCTGATACTACAGCAGAAAAATAAGATCACACCTGGTGAACCTGTCACTGCTCAGCAAGAAACAAAAAAGAATTCCTTGTAACAATAATGTGACAATATCATTATTAAAAATATGGTAATCGTCTTGAAAACAAAGAGTTGCTGAGAATACAGGGAAAGCTGACCTTGCTGGAGTTCAGCCCTGAATTTGTTGTCAAATTATTTGTGCCAAAATGTAGGAAACTTCTTTGGGTTACAAACCTGAGGCAAATGAAGAGAATATTATCCTTCCCAGGTACCCAAGACAAGTTCTGCAGGGGTTGGAGCTATGCATGACGTTAACAATTCCATCAAGATTTAGTATCTGTTATTAATAAAAAAAATATTAATTCACCATAGGATCCTATTGCTTTCTCTACTATAAAAGTTAGCTATCGTCCTGTCTTGGTTAGATGACCAGCCAGCCCTAAAGATAAAAGTACTAAAAATGCAAATGGAGAATCGGAGACTGAGATAAAGGAATGGCAGATTTATTAAGCAATTACTATATATTTTCTGCCTTTAGATGAAGAAAGAGGATTGATGGACTGCTGCGTACCATATTGAATGGTATAATACTGTTAGCAATTGTAGTGCACAGATAGCAATGGAAATGGGTCTGAAAAGATTAGTCATGTATTAAAATAGACAAAGTACTCTGTCTAGCGATACATTGCTAAGAGACTGGAAGGAAATGAAGATGGAAATGAAGAAAGTTTTTTGTCACACTAATCAAAAGCCTGAAAAATATTAGAACATTACCGCTCCTCAGAAAATAGCCACAGAAAAGACTCTGGTCACTTTACCCAGTGAAACAAAACTATCATGACACCTTCTCAATTCACAGCCAGGAAAAAGAAAAACTTTCTGGAGAATGAGCCTTCTAGCACAACCTGAAATACCCCAATAGATGCGCATTTGTAATCTCCCTGACAGCAGAGTGCAAAAACCAGAAGTCTCCTGTGCTGTCACAACATAAGTTTACTTACCCTGGTATTGCAGCAGGCTTTGGTGCATCCACTGATCTGTAGATTATGGCAACAAAACTTCTGACTTCTGGAGGTCTTATGACTGCAGAGCAAATACGTACAAACCATAGTCTGGCTTGAAGAAAAAAGCAGAGGGAGAAAAGCTTAGTGGCTAGATTTTCTTGCCTTGAACCTTCAGTATTGATTTCTCCATACTATTACTTTGGCAGAGAAGTAAGTGGAGGTTTGAGGCGTTAAGTTGTACACACTCACATGTATGTTAAGATTTTTTTGGTACAAAACATAATGCCACCCTCCCATAAGTGACAGGTGATACAGTTTTAAGACAGTGTTCTTAGAAGGATAATGTCATATTTGCTGCATGAAAACAGGTTGTGAATGTATTTTTTAAATCGATGAGCATTACTGAAGGAGGATGAACAGCGTTATGGACATATTAATTTAATATCAGCTTTAGTATAAAAGATATATTCCACAGTGAGCAGGGGTCATGCTGTGACAGAGACCAAACATGAATTTAGGAGATAAACATCATAAGTGACTTTGCGGGAAATTTTTTAAGATCTTAGCATTGTGACAGGCATGTGGAAATAGTGTATACTTGAGTTTTTCAGAATAATCTGATAAGAGCATACCCTATATCATCTAAGAAAGAGTAAGGCAAGAAGGAAGTATAACAAAAGATCCCAGCACCACCTGTGGGTAAGAGCAGAAGCAAACAGAAGCTGGTGACTGGTTTGCAGGCCAGACCACCTGTCCTCATGAGGAGGAAGCAAAGGAGGAGTTCTGCTGATCTGAACTCCTTCTGTGTGGGAATGCCAGTCACTTTGTATGTGAAACAAAGGACTCCTGCAACAGACAGAACATCATTTTTGCTGCCAGACAGGGAGGTGAAGCTGAAATAGATGAGGAAGAAGGGAGATGCAAGATACCCCATGAGTAAGAATGAGAGAATTTACTTCCCCTCTGATGCTAAGCAATAAGTGAGTTGTGATTCAGTTCTCATCTAACCCCTGCTGTTTGCCAGGGCTGTGCACTGTCTTCCCTAGTGTTTGATGAGTTGTCAGAGTCCTCAACAGAGCTGCACCAGAATTGCCAAAGGTGGGTTTATAGAATCAAATATATTTATTTGAATGAAAACAAAAGCAAACAAACAATAACAAATAAACCAAACCAACCAACACAAAACCAAAACACAGCTTGCTGCTTGTGCTATAATTATTTTAAAAGTGCAGTACTTTTAATTAAAATTACTGTCAAAGTAGGGAAATTGGTATTTTGAAATTTGTTGGAGAGGTGTACCATTTTATATCCGTTTAGAGAAATTGATTTGTTTTAGCCTGTTAGGAAGTGGGGTAAGTGCTGGGCAAGAGACAGGATCACTCAAGATGCATACAGAGAGAAAACAAAGTGAGCAAGATGGCATTGCCACAGTAAGCAACAGAGTAAATACATTTTGGTAAGAGGAAGATTAGAATACAGAATAAATCAGGCAAGTGGTATCAGAATTCCCTGGGACTGCTTTTTCCTACAGAAACCCCACTATTGAATAAAGACAAGCTTTTCAAACCAAGAACCTTGCAAAAATGCATACAAGCAAAATCTTTCAAGAGCTTATTTTGTACTAGTCTTCTCCACATGGCACTAAGTAAACAGGTGGACCTGTTTTCTACCACACATTACATTGTTTCAGGGATTTAGAACATGTGTAGTGAATAAAGACAAGGGCTTTTCCAGAGGCAGAAGCTGCTCCTGTGAACAAGGACACAAATAGCACAATGCCAAGCTGGATGCTACTGATGCATCTGACAGGACTATGTCCATAGCACAAGGCAGTGCTGCGCTGGCTCCACTGAGGCGAAATAAAGCAGACAAAGTAGGAATGCCATACTAATGCAGACCTGCTGAACTCTGGATGTAAGCAAAGAGATCTAAATGTACAGCAGCACACTTACCTGAACTGTGATAGAATCACAGAATCATAGGATCAATTATGTTGAAAAATACCTTTAATATCATCAAGTCCAACCATTAACCCAGTACTCCCAAGGCCACCACAAAACCATGTCCCTAAGTGTCATATCTACATATCTCTTAAATAGCTCCAGGGATGGTGACTCTACCATTTGGCAGTCTGTTCCAATGCTCGACCACCCTTTCGGTGAAGAAATATTTCCTAATTTCCAATCTAAACCTCCTCTCGCACATCTTGAGGCCCTTTCCTCTTGTCCTGTCTCTTGCTAGCTGTAAGAAGAGACTGACTCCTCCACAGTATCCTTCCTTTCAGGCAGTTGTAGAGAGCAGTAACATCTCCCCCAAACCTCCTTGTTTCCAGGCTCCCTCAACCTCTCCTCAGAAGATTTGTGCTCCAGACCCTTCACCAGCTTCATTGTCCTTCTCTGGAGATGCTACAGCACCTCAAATTCTTCCATGTACTGAAGGGCTCAGAACTGGATGCAGGATTTGAGGTGCAGTGTGGCCTCACCAGTGCTGAGTCCAAGGTCCTGGTCCTGCTGGCCACACTATCACTGATTCAAGCTGATGCGAGGTTCACATAGTCATGGATACTAAGCTTCACAGTTGGATACCAAAATATTTTCTACTTAAATACACACACATCCTCAGACTGTGGAATTTGAGTCACTGAATAGTCACAACTATGTCTAAAGCTGATCAGAATTGTGCTTTTAAGGCATGAGGTTTGCAATGCAAGCTCTTCCTAAGAAGTAAGCCAGAAGCTGTTCCAATATTGATGCTACTTGATGTCCCAGGTCTTCTATCTAATATCCCTTTCTCAGTATCATGAAAATTAATTTATGCATTTGGATAAGATAATAAAGATTTACAGAAAAGCATACAGGTAAAATAATTTTATATCTCTAGGAGGGTTAGAATAATGAACCATAGATAAATTTCAGTGCCCTGTACTGAGAAATAAGATTAAAAGGTTAACTAATGGTTCCTACCTTTTAATTGCAAAGCACATTCTGCCCACTGAATAAGTCCAGGGACGTGGAGGGGTTTAGAGAGCAGTATGTGACCACATTAAGGTCGTTGCCCCTCATATGCTCAAAATGACAATGTTGAAATGATCCTGACAGTAACTGCTTTGAAATATTTGACTTTGCAGATCTAGAAAGAATGTTAAATTATTTTAAAAGATTCCAAGTTAGGCCATAACTACTGTAGAGAAGCCAGTCTGCCTCCTAATACATTTTTATGATGCTCTTCTCCCCATCCTCTACTCTTGCATTTTCCCAAAGGGCAGAGATTCCCCCTTGAATCCAAAATATGTAAATAACACAAATGCAACACTATTACCTTCCAGACATACAAAGGCCTAGAAAAATGTGTCACAGAGGCAGAGCAGTCGTAGATCTATAGCTGACAGGAAAGAAAAATGAAGCTTATATCATGATGAAATAGATGTCCAGATGATCTTATTTCAGGGTCTCTTTTTTCGCTTGTTCCCATCCAACGTCAATGCAAAAATAAATAAATGTACTACTACTGTTCATGGTGATAACAATGTTTCTTAACTAATCATTGTACAACATATCATTAGTATCCTGCTCCCTGCCCCTCACACCACTGCTATTGGGCTCCCACTTGTAATCAAAACCATGAAGAAAAAGGCCCTGCTGTTATGTCAGACCTAGCTCCCACATGGACTAGCCCAGAGGTGGTTTTACCACAACTGCTTGGAAATGTAGCCATGTTAGTACATCCAGTATTTGTATCTGCTTGGCAGCATATTAAAAAGAAAATCAATTGCTATCAAACTTTAAGTCCAATAGGTTCATATTATGAACAGCCAACAACACAACCATACCATGACAATGAGTTGATGAGCATCACTCAGTTACAGTGTCAGGCTACCCTGACCCACTAACATTACTTTTACAATCAGTTTAATCACAAGAAAATCATAAACGCATCACCCATCAGTATCAATTGTGCATGGTGTCAGATGAGTTTGAAGAAATAATTTGTTTCTGTACTGGAATTGCTCAGGTAGAGAATATTAGCACACACATGCATAGCTCTCATTTGAACATAAGCCGTGTTAAACAATAAACATATGGGTGCAGAACTACAGCGTACAAAATCCAGAAATGATTGAGCAGCTTTATATACCCAGATCTTTTCATTACCCTGCTGGCAGCCTATCACAGAAAACACACATTTTATCCTCATTATTTCACAGAAAATTTACCAAAGAGAAAAACACAAGCATTTAATTTTGTTTTGCAGGGGAAGTGTCTATATTACCTACTAAACATTATTTCAGGATATGAAGTCTTTTTGTGTGTGCAATCTGAGAGAACTCAGGCAAAGCTGCAAGTTAGGCTCCCAAGCATGATCTGCAGGAAGCAATCTTTTAATGTTGCAGAATGTTTATAGTCTTTCTAGTCCTCTATTTAAAAGCTCAAAATGATGCTTTAGCAAGTAAATAGCTTTTCAGGACCCCAATATACCGGTTTGAGTCCTTACATGTAGGATTTAAATGTGCTCTTAGTGAGTCTATATTCATCCCTAAATACTTTATGTCTCACTGTAATGTTAAAGAGATGAGGCATTTAAAACCATCCAAAAATCTAAATTCAGGATCAAGTCCACAGACCAGTGAGATTGTTGCAAATAAATTATTTTTCCGGGGTATTTTCTGCAGGAATAGTTCTACATTGTGACCTGACACCAAATAATAGGCTAAATTTACTACATTTCCTTTTTTTGGACTCTTTCTTAACAAGAGTTCAGAGAGACCTGGAGGAGTCAAAGATTGCAAATTGGAAGCCACTCATCTATCACCCTCCCACTGTTTCTTCATCATTAGAGGCCAGAAAAGGCATCTGAAGCTGCTACCCTGAGGTGCTGTCTCCCAAAGGCAGCTAAGCAGTCTGACAGGGAAAAAAAAATCTGTTTACCTACANAAAAAAAAAAAAGAAAAAATACTGTCATGCCTAGCCAGTGTTTCAGGCCTAGTTATGGTGCACCCTGAGAGCAGAAGTGCTAGAAAATTTCTCCAAAGGACTAAAGCATCACTTGCCCTCATTTCCAGATCTTTGCAAAGCTTAGGTAAGAGTTAGACTGGGGCAGCTGTGTAGCTACATCAAGCAAGAGCCCATGTAAATGCCAGATCAGATAAGGAGGAGGTACTGAGTTTTAGGGGAAGGTGACTGCTAATTGAGACTTTTTAACAAAAGTATGGGCTTGAAGTCTGTTTAAATTCCATTTTAATGTTCAGTGTCTTTCTGTATGACTCAGTAAGACTTGTAGACGCCTGTGTGTTATTGAAAGTCAATGAGAAGGAAGTCCTGAGTCACCAAAGTACTTTTTTCTTTACTGTTATTTCCATTAAACAGTGTGATGTAATTATTTATGTCAAATACTATGGCAAGATTTTTACAGCAGAGGGATACAAGACTCTCATATTGACATTAGGTGAGTAAAAAATGCAATGGTACACGAGTTTTATAATCCTAATGGAAAGAGGAATTAAGTAGTCTTCTGAATTATTGCAGCTATGTAAGCTAAATGGAAATATTAAATTCAATTATTAGCTTGCAATGTCTCTTATTTAATCTCTGTGTACATAATCACTTTTTGAAAGCAACAGAAGTGATTTTTAATTTTTTTCCCCCACACATCTTTTGTTCATTATTATTTGGCTGTACTTAGTAAAAAAGGATTTGTAAACCACAATTGTTCTTTGAAGTACATCCAAGCTAATTACACAAACAATATAAACCCAACATAATTCAAGCAATTTTTAGCACACATACATATTCCTTTTTTGTTTATAGAACTTCCCAATTTGTATTCTGAGACCATAACAGCAGTCCTTTTCTCCTACAGACTTTAAAAGTGTGCAAGTATTGGTAGTACACACTTTGGAATGCAAACCAAGACATGCACTTAGCAACCGACAGCTCACAGAGCCACTCCTGTTCTCTGTGATCTCCTCCACTGATCAGAGATTCCACTGGAGTGCTACAAGCCTGCTATTGCTAACAGGAGGAGTGCAGATCATTAAGCATAGAAACACTACATTTCAATGTTTTTTTTCCTTTCTTACTGCAGTTTGCTACTGGAGATGAACTTCAGGTTTGAATTGTGAATTCCCAAACAAAGGGGAAAAGTAAAACACACCTTGTGAGATGTATCAAAGATTTCCTAGTTTGTTTTTTTTTTCTAGTTTTCTAGCCAACACTATAACTTCTGGAACAAAAGGAGAACTTTCAGACCCTCTTCTGGAAACTGAGTCTACAAAAGAAGGCAAAGTTTTCTCTGCAATCAGCTGAGAGTCAGCAAGCAAGAGGTTCAGCTGCAGAATCAGGAAGTGCAAGGGATGAAGCACAGTGAGTTTTTTAGCATGGTGCAGAAACAGAATTTGGTCTGCACAGGAAAACTTAGTAAATATGAAAGAGTGTATGGGCAAGGACAATAGGAAAGGGAGAAAGACAAGGAGGCCAAGTACTTGCCCAATGCAAGTATCTCAATCGGTCTCTCTCTCTGATACCAGCCAGTGCATGTAGAGTTTACCACTTATTCTCCATTCTGCATAGAAATCAAATATTCTGCTACAAGAATATTTTTTCACTACAAGTGCTTCACAACCCATGAACTCAGTTGCATCAGAATACAATTCCATCCTGGGTCAATGTCACCACCCTAATTTACAGGACACCCCTGTGGAAGCAGCTTCCTTGGAAGTGCTTTCTTGCAGGAGCAACCTTCTACTGAAAACAAGCAAGCTTGCAGAGGGTCATAAAGCACACTAGTTCAACACATCTGCTACCTTGTTCTCTGGTCCTGAAACCCAGCCTGACATTAAAGCCTCCTACATCAGTGTCAAAGTAAGCTGAGTAGTCTGGTAAGGACACACATCTCCTTTCTGGAGCACTGTATCAGCTCTCCAATGAGCAGCAGACAGCTCAGTCTGACAACAGCAAAGCAAATGGATGAGTGGCGTGCTCTCATCTGCAGTGTGATCAGCACTGCCTTAGTCACTAACACATGTTCTTTGCCAACTTTGTTGTAGCTTGTGTTACTTGTACCAGCATCTCCCTTTGCCCTATTCCCAATAAAAACCTGTGCCAGAGGAGGCTTTCACTGAAAGGGCAGTCCAGTATTGGAACAGGCGGCCAAGTGGTAGAGTCACCATCCCTGCCACGGAGATGTGGCACTTCAGGCCATGGTTTGGGGTGGGTGTGGCAGTGCTGGGTTAATGGTTGGACTTGATATTCTTAGAGGTCTTTTCCAACCTAAGATAGATCCTATGATTCTATCCTCCACTAATGCATGAAATGTATCCTAAGGCTTAATGCACTCAAATTAGAGACTCCTGACAGGTGATCACAGAAATTGCCTGGCAGTTCTTCCACCCCAAATGTGCTAGATGTCAAGAGGGACAGCTTCCATTTCTTCGGCTTCTGTAATTTCTTCCAGCAAAGTCCACTTAAACTTGGAAATAAGGATGCAATTTCACTTTCCAATGGCAGGACACAATTTAAATGCATGTCTATCACTGAGAATAAATTATCTTAAGAAGTGCCAGGAGGTCATTATGTTTATTCTGATTATAATTGCTTAGTTCTCCTTTTAATTTTTCAGCTTTTGTTTTATTTATTCTGTTGAATAGATTCTTGTTTGTGTCTGGTTTTTTGTCCCTATTGTCCTTGTTACATAATCTACATTCTCTGGTAATATAAATAGCCTAAAACCAGAAAACAAAGCACTTTGAAACAGGACACCTTCAGTACTTACATTTCACTACTAGCATGTCCAGTTAAGCATCTAATTATGCTGATCAATGCCCTTGTCCATTTAAATACCTGAATGAGGCCAGTTTTTCCCTGCAGTTTCTTGTTTAGATACAAAATTATTGATTTTTAAATAAAACTTTGATAAGCACGAGCTCTGTGAGATTTTTTTCCACTTTCCTATTTTCTTAAGTATCTCTGTTATTATTACTGCTTTCCCAAGTATCAGATATTGATATACTTTAAATTCAGAGAAAAATTGAGTGCTAGGATAAGTGCACAATAACCCAGGCAAATTTGCAGTTCCAGACATGCTCTAAAATTTGTATTTCTAAGTAGTTTGCAGTCTGTTTATAAATTACTGACCTGATAAAAATTACTTTGCTGATATACATTTAGCTCTGATTTCAGTCATTCCTAGCAGGCTCTTGGGAAGAAATGACTAACAGATAACAAATTCCAGCATGCATAGATGTATATAAATTAAGAAGAAAGCAAAACCACCAATGTTGCATCTTAATTTTGTAAAAGGATAGAAAATTATGGCAAAGAACTTTTACTCTGATGAGATTTCATTAGCCTGTATTTATGTTGAAGGCTTTGGGATTTTTTTTCATCTGAATCTGTAGACACTTCACAGTGTTACTTGCTGAATATAAACCTCAAAACAGCATTCTATTTCATTCATTTGAAGGTATAAAAATCTGTTAATCATCATTATTTCTAAATATTTAGGTGTCCTGAAGTGAGTTATCTTGCACATAGGGGATAACACTCTGTTATATGAATTTGCACACACCCCAATTACTGCCTTTGCTTCAACACTTTCAGACGGCATCCATTCTGTTTTACATGGAAAAACCAATCCTGAGGAAAAATCGATTTCATTAAATTCCTACAAGAAACATGTATACTTATACTAAGTGGAAGCCACGTATGCATGTTAGATCCTAACCCTACGGAACACCATCTGTCTGCACTAGTTGGATGACATGCAACAGGGCAATGGATGAGAAACAAAGCTAGTCATTCACTTAAAAAGAAATAGTTCAACACAGCCTCCTCTTGTGACACATTAAATACGATAGCCAGAAGTGGCAGGGTGCTAATTACTCTAGTGATGTGATCCATTTTCTAAATAGTGAGAACATCAATAATTCATCAGAAGTGGCTGTTAAAAAATTTAATGTCTGACAATCTGAGCCTGGCAAACAGAAGGATAATCTTTTGTGTCTACTAGTTGGCATTCAGAGGCTTTCTTTTCATTATAAAATATAAATGCATTGTTCCTGCTTGAGGCAGTCTAGATTATGAAAGATGACAGATGTATAATGTGTCTAGTTTTGATTGTTTCAGGTAGGAAGGCAGAATCCAGCAGACAAAAATGCAGATGTCACATATTTAATGAAAATGAGGTTTACAAATATGTTTAATAAAGTCTGAATGGTTTCTGCTAATAGTAGCAGCCCAATTACATGGAAGTGAGTATAGCTACATAAACATAAAAATATGAAGTAATCAGGTGGCTCTGCTGGCTGAATATTGCACTTCCAGTTAAGAAAAATCCCTTGCTTATTCACAAGAGCTTCATTTAGCTCTTGGCATCAACATTTCAGAGAGAGAGCATTAACAACTACAAAGTCAAAGCATATTGCAGAAATGGACTGGCAAGGCTTTCTCTTTGCTTACATAAATTTCTAGCTTTTATATTTCTTCAGAAATGTAGACAAAAATAAACGATAAAAGCCTTCCTGTTTAACTGTGTCAGAGTGTAATTTGTGGGTACCTGTTTGAATAGAAAAGATTAGAAAAGTGTTGCCTAGTTTGACAAAAAATTAGAACATAAGTACCTGCATAAACTACAACTCTGAAAAAAAGCATTACTGATCAGCTATTCAAAGGTATTTAGGCACTTAACTCCCATTCTGGCAAGTCCAGTCTATCAAAATCAGTGACAATTAGGTGGCCAAGTAAGAATTAGGTTCTCAAATAACTTTGTGGATATGGGCCTATGTCCCAGACCTAAACAGGTTAAATGCTTCAATTAGAATTTAAGTGGATCATAATATAATAGTCCTACTACAAGAAAATGGGTTTAGCAATGCTATTTCTCTCTTTTAGCTGCTCAAACAGAATTTTAATGAAGGTCTTATAAAACAATCTCAGCAGAGACAAACTGCTTAAACACCCAAATCCTTGAGTCATCAATATTTCAGCCCTCATGATTTCTCTCACCATAGACCAACAGACAAGAGCTTTATATTGTTTTCAAAGTCCCAAGTGTAATCCTTCATTAAAATTTAGATTGATCCCTAAAGAAGACACTTCACACATTCTTGCTTCTGATAACTGATAATTGAATTTTATTAGTTTTATGATTAAGGTAGAAGCTGAGAGCATGCTTCAATTATCTGCCACATAATGTAATGCACTTGAAATTTTTACTTTCTAAAATTCTGTGACATAAGCTGCAACTCTTCATTTCTGGTAACTTAAAGTAACACATTTCATCTTAACCTCAAAGTCCTCTCATGAGCACAAGCTACCCATAAACAAAGGGTGGCTCTAGTCCAGGATTAACAAGTACCTACAGACTGCAGTGACCTTAAATTATTTTACTTTAGGATCTCGAAAGGGAACTTTTCTCTTATTTATCTGCCTAGACCAGTTCCAAGGTAACTCAGCTGAAATTCAAACAAGTAGTCACTTCTTAAAACTTTGGAAAAAGGGGAAGTTATTCTTTTCAGAGAATGGGTCCATGAAAATCCAGAAATAATCTCTCAAAATTTAGAACATCTTATGTAAGAAGATGGGTGATCTTGCAGCATGTATTCCCTGTAGTGCCAAGATCTAAATGGGCTTCATGCATCAGAAAAAAATGTATCCGTGAACTCAGCTGAAAGAACAGTTCTCAAGGAACTGTAAATTGGTAAAAAATCATGCCAGGAAAACTGTAGAAAGGATCATTCCAAACTCAGCTTGTATGATGAGATAGGAAAAAAATCTCACAAAAAATACCTTGTAAAAAGACCACTAACATTAATCTACCTACAATGAGTCTAAGGAAATCAGTCTCAAAATCTTACAGCATACCTGATATACTAAAAGAAATGGATCTACATTTGTAGATCTGTATTTGTACAGAGACAGTATTTTGCATGAACTCCTACCAGAAATGCCCAGCCTCTATAATTAAAGGCTGACTTTAATGCTTTGTCTTCTGTCTGGATCATTTAAGGTTTATTAAATCCTGCAGTTAAGAGTTAACCAACTTTGATAATTGTGTTTCTCTGAAAAAAAAGGTCAATTTTATCTCTTTTCCAGTCACTAAATCAATCTCTGGGGAAAATAAAGATATATTTTCCTCCCTTTAGATTTTTTTTTTTTTTTATTCTTGATAATTACAGGCATTTCCCCCACATACTATTGTGTTGAGAATATGGTCCCTTAAGTATTAAAGATTACTTTGTGGAAGTCAAATCTATATGCTAATAGGAAAAAAACCTAAGCAAACAAGAAAACATCACAGATAATTTAGAGATTGTTACATCTCTTCACTCGGAATCAGTCCCATCTGCATGGGAAATAAATAGGAGAGGAAAAGCAAACACACAAGACAAAAAAACCCAACCAACCAAATAAAAAAGAAGCAAAGAGATTCATTGAGCCATGTTCTGTGACTCAATCACTTCTGACAACATAAGCAAGGAAATGAAGGGAGAGATCTCCCAAAAATGCTAGTAGCTTAGAGTGTGGCAACTCTTGAGGCTTTACTCATGACCAGTCTTGTTTTCAAGGCAATATTAATCAATATCCCCAGCTAATATTGGAAGAAGTGCATTTCCAGGACTACAAACTTCTTCACTGAACAAAAAATTTACTGATTGCAGCTGGGTGAAGTGCTTGATTTTTAGGAAGTCCAGTATTTCAGAAGTCAAAGATGAAAAACAATTATAATTTAGTGGAAAATTAGAACTGAATCTCATGATAAAGCGAGTCATTTACAGGGTTTTTTTCTTGCATTTTCTGTAAATATATTTCTCAGGGCCAGGTTGGGTAAGGCCTTCAGCAACCTGGGGTAGTAGGAGGTGTCCCTGCCCATGGGAGAGGGAGTTGGGACTAGGCAGTCTTTAAGGTCCCTTCCAACCCCTTAGCATTCTACAAATATTATGTGGAATTATGTTGGTATGTCTGCATAATGTTGCTTATATGCAAATATAAATGGATTTTATTAAAAATATTTAACAAATATTTTTTTTTCCCTTGAAAAATGATACTGGCCATAGACTCAAAGTGTATTGATCCACTGTTCTGAATATTAGAAATGTCAAAGTCTATTCTGCACCCTGTTTTATGGAAGTCTTCTGTAAACTGTGCTTCCCATTTCAACTTAACCTAGGAAATTTTTCTGAAGACATGTGCTAGTTTGCATCAGCCCATATCACCATCACTTAGTGTACTTCCAGCTGCTACCCTGGAGCTACTCTGGCACAGGTTCCTTTAGTCTGTACTGCAGCCATTACTTTGCACAGCTTACCAAAGTCTTAGTAGCTTTTTCTTCAATATTTAATATTCATTTAAGTGTTGTTCTCTCTCGATTTGCAGATGAAATAGTGTGTATGTCTATTCAAAATCCTCTGTATTTGGCACTTTTTGAGTTATTCCTTTGTGTTGTTACTATCTACTGAGCATGAACACAAAATGTAACAATTTAACTTTGAAGAAATTCCTAGTGCCCAATTTCCAACTATTATATCACTTGATGAGCTATTTAAGTAATTTTTTGATACTTTTCCCTGCAGTGGTTAAAATATTTACCATGTAAATATCTGCCTTTTATTCTTCTGCAGGTGGTTAAAGCATTGCTTTTGTGATAACTCTAAAGGTCATCTTCATCAGGCAGCATTAAAGGAAATCATCTTTCACAGATGTTTGTTTCCAAAGCAGACTACAGAGAAGCCATCAGAATGTTACTGTGATTCTGTTACCTTTGGGGAGCATTAATTATTTAGTTGTCATAATTAAAAATTCAAAGCGGTGGGTTGGCACAGCAAGATTAAATGAGATTGTCCCACCAACCACATTTATGGCTAAACATCTGGGGAAAGATGGATTAAAAAAAAGTGAAGAGAGAATAGGTTGTCCTTAGGAACAGCAACTTTAGGAACTCTAAAAGCTGCAAAACTTGACTGAAAAATTCACAGATTTGCAATGATTTTGTTTCCAGAAACTTTATCTAACGTAAACCTAGGTAATTGTAAGAAATAGCAGAGGGGCAGTGATTTAAACAGCATATTAATTTGAAGAGCATCACTCAAGACTTGCATGACTAAGCCCTTTTGGGATTTATTACCTTAAAAGCAAGAGCTCTGTATTGTGCACCATTAAGCCAGCAACAAAAAATTTGCACTGGTATTTCTCTTTGGTGTGGTATCATGTAATATATTTGGCATGACCAACCCTTGACTTTGGCCATTTAAGTACTCTAGGAAGGGAATAGGGACCCCAGATTACTTCATTGGTTTGAAACAGTGACCGCATTCTGGAGATACACAAGGTACAACCTGCCATATTGGTCCTTCTGCCAATAGCCACAGCTGCTCAAAGAAGCTGAGAGGTGAGAGAGTAAGGCAGCTCAGAACTGCTCTTCCATCACTGCCACATTTCCAAAAGGGACTCTACAACCCTGGGCAAGAGCTCTGTGTAATTTTTTTTTTCTTCTTTTTTACTCAAAACCAAATTTACAGTTGATTTCCTATATGCTACAAAATTTTGCTAGGAAGCTGTCTGAAGGGGCCAGTAAAGGAAGCGAGAAGGAGGAATGTATTTGAAATGCTACCCTTTCCCAGGTGTAGACATTGATTTATAGGATGTAGAGAGAGCCCCTCTGTGTGAATAGGCATGTCAGCACACATCTTTCAAATTAGAGAAACAATTGAAGAAAATAAGACAAAACAGAAAATAAGCAGTTCTGTTCACTTATCTCACCATTTTGTCTTCAGTAGTTAAAGAATTCACAGAAAAATAAACAACAAACAAACAAAAAAAGACCAACAAAAAAAGCAAGAAATGTGAATTGAGCCAGAAAGGCTGAAAGCTGCTGCCAGTGCCCTTAGCCCAAACGACCACTTATTCTCACCCAAGGACTCGTCTCCCACTGAAACCATAACATGACACAGGAAGGAGTTAAAGGCCTCTAAATTTAAATAAGTCACTCCTATCAATCAATTAGCATTTAACTAATAATTTCCAGCCCACTTCTAATTAAGTGCCTTGAGCTGAGTGTAGCTACCCAGACTCTCTGTCATCAAAGGAGCACAAACATCACCTGCCTCTAAGGGAGTCACTCCCTGAGGGCCTCTCGCTGCACCATCAAAGTGTAAAGAAGGAGCAGAGGACAAGTTCTTCCTTGGTTTAAACATCTTGGTTAGATGCTTAAGGTATCATCATAGGGATGAAACTGAGCTATAGAATCAGCAGGCATAGAGAAAGAGAAAGGTTTTACTGGGTTGGCTAAGCCAAACCCACAACTTGTCTCATATTGCAGAGAAACATGTGTATAGAAGACTGAGTTATGTCCCTTCCTGAGGAATGTGGTCTAAGTGGATTTCCATGACAGAAAATTAATTTATTCAGCCATCTCATGAAAATTAGCGAATGACCTAATATTTATGTCTATGACATAAATCTTTTGTTGACTTATTTTTGTAGTGCACTTGCCAGTCACATACTGTATATTATAAAACCCAGACATCTCAAAAACAAGTATCTGTCCATCATGTGAACAGGAAAGGACACCACCACAATCTGTATCTGCCTCACAGTTTATCAAGAAACATTAAATCTATAAAAACTCATTGCCTGAATTTGAGGTTAGAATAAATTCCCCAGTTATTGATAAAGAAATTAAAGTACTCTACATATTCCAAGGAGAAGGGTGAGATTTGAAAGCTTGAGGTTATATTGGTTCCACCTGGTATATACTATTAAAATTTTGGAGCTGCTAATTAGTAAATTCTAATGCAGAGATAGTAAATAGTCCCTCTTAAACTGCAACAAAGTAGGAGACTGAATGATAATTTGGTTTTCTACTTCAAATAGATAGCCAGCAGTCAGCTCAATAGATAGAAAATAAAGCTTCTGTTACAGACTCTCCCATGTGTTCTATTTCTTTAAAGTTGTTCCACTTTTCACACCATTATGGAATATGCTCTTTCTCAATTCAGCACCCCTGAGAGAAGCATGTTATTAAGGGGGGCCCTAACTGATGCTGCTTTTAACCTGCAAAGTTTGAGTCCCCTTCCTTTCTAATTCTGCAGT
>VZTN01008999.1:0-44352 GCA_013400515.1 Erpornis zantholeuca | reverse complement strand
CTTTCTAATTCTGCAGTCAGCTCTGTTGCAGGCTCATGCAGAGATGCTCTGAGGTCACTCAGGTTTCACACAGGCACCTCAATACATCAGCAGTAAATGCCTCACTGAACAAGTCAGGATGTTTGTGGGCACATGAGGCAGTGGTGTGTGGCAATGGTGTGGCTGAAGCCACATGTTAAACACATTTAACATTCATGCCTCTCATTTGAACAGAGGCTATATTTTCTCCTTCCTGCTTCCAGGCTTTTGAGGACTCCACCTGAGTGTGGAGACCATTCATGGTTCTCATCATCTGCTGAGAGGAAGGCTGCAAGGGAAGCAATACATTTTGCCTAGGATCAAAAATACCCTCTGAAGCTGCTTATTTTTCCCTTTTCTCTCTAGACACGAAGGCTCGAGCGACTCCCAATTTAGGCAGCCCAGCCAAGTGATTAACATTACCCCTGCAACAATCAGCCACATCAATTTTCCTCTTGCTTTTCAAGTTGTTATGAACTATAACCATACACATTTGCTGTGAGAACAGTGGTCATGCCTGACAGATTGCCCCCAAACTATAATATGTCTGAAGCAATGGCTCTACAGAGCACAGCTATTTGAGATAACTGTGTTGTTTAATTTTGGTAGTGACATTTCTAAATAAATACTGAGGCGCTGATTGAAAAGTATCTGTATTTTTCTGTTCTTTCTTCTTGCCCATATTGTTGTAGTTATTGTCTGGTAATATTTTCAACAAACTACAGAACACTGGAAAATTATCTATTATTGTCTGCCAAGTTCTGGTACAAGAAAAGTCACCCTTAACAGAAACCTACTTTCTGATCTTATAACTTTGTACGTGAAATATGCAGAAGAGAATAACACAGATAAAATCTGCCTTGTTAACTCTTCTTTTATAGCTAAAAATACTCCTGCAATGTATTTCCAAACACATGAAGCTGAAGAAACTGATTGGGAATAGTCAGCTTGTATTCAGGAAGGGGAAATCACACTTGACCAACCTGACAGCTTTCTGCAATGGAGAGGTTATGCTGGTGGATGAGAGGAGAACTGTGGATGTTGCTAACCTCAGTTTTACTGAGGCCTTGGTCCAGCTGAAGGCAAGCCCTGAGTGCTGCATCTCAGGGCTCACTAATGGGCCCAAGGCTGTTCAACATCATCACTGATGACCTGGACAATGGGACAGGGAGCAGCCTCAGCAAGCTCACAGAAGGTACAAAATAGGGAGGAGTAGTTGATATACCAGATAGTTGTGCCATCTTTCAGAGGGATATGGACAAGAGAGAGAATGGCTGACAGGAGCACCATGCAACTCAACAAGAAATGCAGGGCCCTGCACACAGAGAGGAATATCCTCAAGCACCCGTATATCCTGAGGGCTCACCATCTGGAAACCAGCTTTCCTAAGAAGGGCCTCAGTGTCCTGGGGAACAACAGTAGAAGCCAGCGCTACATCCTTGAAGCAAAAATAGGCCAACAGTATCCCCAGCTGCATAAGAATCTTTCCTGTCAGGTAATTCTTCCCGTCTTCTCAGCAAAGATGAGTCCAAGTGCTGAGTGCAGTTCTGGGCTTCTTAGAAGATGCAAGACATAGACTTGTTTGGGTGAGTTCAACACAGGACTAAGAAGATGATGAAGAAGGGAGCATTTCTCACATGGGCTGATAGAGCTGAGACCGTTCAGCCTGGAAAAGAGAAGGCTTGTGGGGGACCTCAGTGTGTATAAGCACCTGACGGGAAAAAGTTGTGAAGAGGAGCCAGACTCCCTGTGCAGGGAGACTGGACTAGAAGACATCCAGTAGTGCCTTCCAAACTTACCATTTAGTGATTCTATGATTCTATGAACTAAGCATTAATATTGTATTTTTTTTACCTGAAGGTCTTAAGTAAAGCATGTATCTCCAGAAAAATTCAAGAGCAAAAACCTTAAAAACTCCCCAGGCAGATAGATGAGGTGGAGCAGGGAAGGAATTAGAGGGGCAAAAATAATTCTGTTTAGCTAAGGGTTTCCTGTCTTACCTGAAACCACTTAAAGTCTGCTTTTATGGATATGTACAATAGAGCTAATACAATTCTTTTAGGTAAAGAGAAAAAGGGTAAGGCAAAAATGTAAGCCAAATTATATCATTAAGTGTTGAAAAACATTACCTGGAGCACCAAAACTCCCTGGAGCAAGTAAATGCAGGATCACTACTGGGGCTAATTCTAGTGTAGCTCAAAAGGGGAAAGATGAAAATATGAGGAATATACAGTTGCTAAATGGGACACATTCCCATAAGGCAGAATGCATTTCTAAGACACCTAGCAAAGTAATTTCTTTCTCAAAATCTTGCATTGAAAAATATAAGCCCTGTTGCCTCCACACACTCTCTAAAAGAAATACTCCTTTACCTTATATTTTTCTCCTTGTAAGCATATACTCAATCCATTCTGAACCAGCTTCAGTGTTGTACCTGTAAATGACAACATTTTTGTCCTTCTGCAGGGTTCCCCCTTTCTCTGCCTCAGTTTCTCATTTGTTACATGGCAAAATCATGTTTTCAAACTTGACAGGAATGTTGGTACTACAGTGTATTTGAGGGGTTTAGATATTATATTGATAGATACTGTACAGATCATCTGTATTTATAAACTCAGTAATGGAAATAATCATAGAATCCTTTTTGAATTCCACTTTTAGAAAACCATGGTGATGTTTGTAACTTGTTTACTTTACTCCCATAGAAAAAATGGCATCTGTAGAACTAACTACAAGAAAATCGGCTACTATACTACCTTTTCTGTAACACTGATTTCTCTCCTGTCTGTTCATATGCTGTATTTCCAAATTCCATTCATCTTATTTGCACTCTTTCAAAATCATCCTGTCACGTTCTTCAGTTCCATTCTTTTATGTTTAAATAAGCAATGGAAAATGAAGTGTTTTGGGGTTGGGGAAACTGAGGGGTTCTGCCTGCTGGCTGATACCATCATTGTGTATTAGCATATGTTCTCAAAAATATGGAGGCATATCTGAAGAACTCAAAAGAGAACTAAAAAATGCTACAAACCTAAAGCTGCAGCCATCTGGAGCAAGAGCAATGCGTGCCATGAACTTACATACCTCAAGCTCCGAAGGGTTTTCAAGCTGAATGAATACACATATGTCAGAGAAACAGGCAGACTTCTATGCAAAGGAATGCAACATGGCATCTCGATGCAATTCAAATTGTAATTAGAGAGCCTTATCTGGTGTGCTCACAGTAATCTGGGGTAATTTTTTTTCTGGTAGAGACAGAAAGCAAGGCCCAGTCTAGAACCGAGGTTGATCTAGTGGCCACTGGCACATTTTCCCTTCCCCAGGAATGGCTCCTTTTTCTTGGAACAACCCCATGTGCAGCCAGGTGCTGCTGTTCTCATAAGGCTTTTTATGCTTTTGATCCCAAGAGCAACTCTTTTAGGTTCTTGGCTATATATCTTTACCAAATAAGGTTAACTGATTTCCTGATTTCCAGCCTAAATTGCCTCTTAATACAGGTTATATAAGAAGCAAGATGCATGCTGTTTATTAATGCTGATACCCACTGGAAATCTGAGCCAGCCATGTACTCCCTGCCCATTTTCTTTGATTCAGAGAACAAAAAATTCAGTCTATGAGTCTGAGATCTCACATGAACAGGGCAAACTTGCCCACTCCATTCACATTCAGCATATGGACAGATTTGTCATGGGAGAGGCATAGGGTGAAGTGGATTCAGGTGAACACTCAGCAGTGAGGTGGAGCACTGTGTGGCCATCACTGTTACAGGGGCTGCCTGTACACTGACTCCGTGCCCAAACATCCTCAATGAAGAACAACATTTTTAGTATACTTTATCATCTATGATAGTCTCTTCCTCAGAATTTTGATTTGCTCTGTTAAATCCCTAGATTTGACATAAATATGAAAATGAATTTGGTATAAAATTCAAAGACTAAAAAGTCTTAAAGGGCATATTTTACCTATTGTCATTTCACAGTATGGATAATTGAGATTTACTTAAAATGCCATTCTAAAAGAAAGTAACAAGTAACATTAAACTCTTCTCTTTAGGAGCTCTTAGAAATTATAACAATTGTGCTTCTAGAGTTTACATATTTAATTAAGGAGTAATTTTAACTATTTCAAAGAACCTGACCCAATTTCTCTACCTGCAAAAAACTTACCTTTGTGAAATCTTTGGCTTTAAAAATATGAGTGCCATTATAGGAGAGCAGGGCACAGCCTTACTAATCTTGACAAGTTCAAGGCAATGATGAATGATTTCTGTCATTATGGTTTGTAGTGCTCAAGGGAAGGGACAGTAAATAAGCCACTGAGTAAGTGTTCAGAAACACAGTGGTATTGTTTGCAGGTGTTCTATAGAATAATTTTGAATAACTGCACTAAGCACTAAGTTCATCAGCTGTCATAATGAAAGGACAATATATTTTGAACATAGTTGTTCAAAAGTTTAAAAGTTCATAGTTGTTCTATAAGTTTAAAAGTTGTCTTATAAGTTTAAAATTGAGTCTTCAGGATGAGAAAAATTAGGAGATGAAAAGCAAACTCTCTTCTGAATTCCCTTTTTGTTCCCAGTATTTTGTATCTGCATGAGATAATTGCATGATAATACCACCAGGATGTTACATAATACCTCTAACAGCTTAGCAAGAAACCAATTCATTTTACTGTTTGGGTTTTTAAGTGTAACAGGCAAATTTCTGTAATCTACTGGTTTAGTTATTTGACAAGGAAGACTGGGGATCTCTTGTGGAGGAATGTAGGAGGCAGAGTTGGAACAAAAAAGAGTATTTCCTGACCATGCTTTTTTATGTTAACAGCAGACTGCCAGAAAGGTCCACTATCACAAGAAACAAAGAGTGTCCCCAAGCTGAGCAGTAGGTCTGTAGTGGTAGGAAGCTCCTCTGAGCCTCTCCCTTAGCCCTCAAACTTCAAAGCTGAGACTTCCCTAACCTGAGTTTCAGATAGCTTGCTTCACTCTGCAGCCAAGACAGGCTAAAAAGATTCATGCTGCCCTATTCCTGTAGCCCAAACAAGACAAACAAGATGTTGTCAGGCAGCAGTAACACAGCCAAGATTTACCACGGGTGTGAACCCTGCATCATGCACAGGTTTGCTTTTAGCTCACGTGTTCTGTCACCTACAGTCAAGATCTCTAAACTTCACCTGTGGCAAGTGAAGTGTGAATTAGCAGATGACAACTGTGTCCTTTAACTGGGGTCACAGACAGTTACAGCTCACTTTAAAACCCTTAATTTTTTCATTCAAGAATGTCTTGTGCAATATAAAAGCAGTTTATCCTTTTTTAATGAACACATGGCAAATTAAGCAGTTCAGAATGGTTATTTTTTAATGAAAAATATGCTTGAGTGCATTGTGGTTATACAACTGACATCACGAAGAAGAGCAGGACTTTCAGAAGCATCTTTGGAAGTGACTCAGTTAAGAACATGTGATGCTTTTAATCCATTAGCTCCTGACTTATGATGTGAATTCCTAACTGCTTGAAGCTAGTATAGAAACACAAGGCATTAGAGAGGCCACAGTTTCACCCCTGATTTTTCCATTTTTTTTCCAGTAAGTTTTTCCAGTTACAATAAAAATACAAACATTTAGACAAGCCTCATTTTTCAGCATCTCTCTCCTTGTATCGTCACTAAGCTTAAGGAAATTATTACACTGTTGATGTGGATTTTACATCTCTCTCTATTTTAAGAATATCATCTTTCAGCTAAGCATGTTGCCCACAGCAAAGAACTTACTACTATGAATATGAACTAGATACCTTCAAGTGTAAAGAGAATGATCTCAGAAATGAAAAAGATATTGAAAAGCTGAAAATGTATTGAAAAATACATTGACTTAGTGATAAATATAATTCACCATAAATAATGCTTTTTTTTCAAAAGGCAAAAACACCAGTGCCAGTTGTTTCACTAAATTTTGTAAGGGGAGCAGCTGAGGCACAGCCATTTCAGAACTCTGGAAGACAGATTTGGAGATACACCTTCTGGATTGCTTTATTGAATATGGCTATGATATCTCCCACAAACATGATAGAAAAAAAAATGAACTATTATGCTGCTGTTAGGAAAAAACTCACTAAGAAGCATTTATGGGTTTTCATATCTAGTTCATACAAATTTAAAGACCAAAGTTTGTCTTCAGTGTAACCAAGGGGATAATTTGGCCAAAAGCTATCAAAACTCATGTACGAACAATAAAAGTGAGACCATCAATATGAAGTATTTGTTATGTTTCTAGAACATGGGGAATGTTCTATCAGCTGAACAGAAAATAATAATCAGACAGGGATCAGAAAATTGCATAGCAAAATAATATCATGGAAAAGGAACACATGTCTGACAGACTTTTTGAAAATATTCTACAGATTTACTTTAAATGTATAGTAATTTTTTTTCTATAATGATCATTTTCAAAATACAAGCATGATAAATGGTGCACACATACTAAAATCAGGTCAATAGGGTGTCTGGCTTTCATTGAAGCCCTATCTCAGTAAACACTTACCCTTGCTTCCACCAACGAGTTTACATGTTCAGAGCAGTCACCAGGAGATCCTTGCCTTCTTAATTCCTCAGTGGCCTGTGTGACAAATCAGAAATACAAGCTGAGTGTCTGAAGTCAAGATCAACAAGCCTTCCAAAACACAGAGTTTGAAGGTTGCAGCAACCAGTGAGATGAAGTGCTTTAAAGACAAGCTTATCTTACTCTGCTAGAATCACTGTATGTCATTGTTCAGGTACAAGAGTCTAGGACAAAATATTTCTGTATATTTTGAGTTTCATAAATACAAAGTTTCAAAGACTTATGGAGGCAGGGGTTTGACAGGAAAGAAGACCAGACTATGCTTTTCAGCTTCTGATCCACAGATCTTCTCTCTCCAGCTGACAAACTTCAGGCATTCAGATATATAGGACAAGTGTTGGTTCCATAGCATATCCAGCATTCCATGCGTGCATTTTATGGAGAATGTTAGGACCATGAGGCCCTTGAAGTCAACTCTTTCATTTTTTGCCCCTTCTCAGTCCAAACATCATCAGGAGGAACCTTGACCATTTTTTCAGAAAGCAAGTGTGCTGGTGTTTGGCAAAGCACTGAGCAGATTCTTAGCCCATTTTGATGATGAGTAGAATTTCTCACCTGCACAGTCTAGTACTCTGGTTCTTGCTTTAGTACTGGGCCCAGATACAATGCTAATCAGAAAGTTTGAGGTGATTCTAAGCGTTGAGATAATAATCCAAGGCTTTATCTTTGAACAATACAAAAAGTAAAATTAGAAATGTAGAAAGTAGAAAGTGGAATGACAGACATATTTAAGCATAACTGTTGTTTTCAGTTGTTGTAAAGATGATGTTTCCCTGGGGAAGTGCACAGACTGCAAAGTGAAAAAACCTGAGTTTGATTTTACTTAATTAAAATAGAAGAGAAAAATATTAATTGGAGTGGGAGTTATATTGTAATTATTTGAAGGATTTCAATTAAAAAAAGAGTACTCACTTGGATTCTAATTCTTGTGTGCTCAATAAAGATGTCATATATTAAGCTAGAAATCTGGTAGGCAATTTACATTTTAATAGCTCAGAAGCAGTTTTCTATGGAGTGCTGGAAAGGAACACATCTCTCCTTTGGATTATCCAGGCATTTATTATGTGTACTAGTCATCCAAAATTTTTCAGGATATAACTTTCTCCAGCAGAATTTAAGCTTCAACAGATCCACAAAAGAAGTCCATTCAAATAATTATAAAAACAGAACATATGACTAAGAGATAAGACCATACTCCTTGGTTTTCCATCTAAGCCAAATTTCACAATCCTTTTCCCTTTAAGAGAATCGTACTGTTACCATTCCCCAGTGATTCCATTGCAATATATTAAGCTGTCTTTCAGACAAAAAAATTATGTTTAAGAAATTACAAAAAATGCACCCTTTTTTTTAGCAACAGCTTCAGTACACCCCTTAATGTTTTCTGTGTGACCAGGAAAGAGGAAAAGTATTGACTAGCTTCACGAAGCCCTATGGTTCAACACACCTCCAGAAAAAAGGTCCATGACCCATTCCCAGTTACCCACACATTGCAGGGAGATGAATGTGAAGAGTCAGTAAAACCTGGACATTAAGAAGCTGTGCTTTCACCACAGCTCTGTTTTTTGCTCTTTTTGTTTTTTAGTCAGTGGCTACCCCTGTAGCCATTTAAGCTCTCCTTGTTAACAGGCACCACCCTTTGGACACCAGACACTCCAATCAGCTGATTGTTCCTTTTCTAATGAAGTTGTCAAAGTGGGACACCACTTTGTCTGCAAAGTGGTGTCCCTGAGACTGCAGCTTCAGTGCAAACAAGTGAACTACACTGATTTTTCAACTGTCATTGAGTTTGTCTTTCAAGGGACAGTATAGAATTACTACATAATCCTTGTCAGTGCTCTGTATATGTTCAGCTATATATTTCCCATTTCCTCAAACATTGGAAGCAATATTTTCTTTATGTTGTGTACTCTGTGTGCCTATCACAAGATCAGGGCTATTTTAGCTGTTCAACAGCATTATGAACAACATTTTTAACAGGCTAACCTTTTCAATATATCATCATAAAGGAAATTAAAAACATTATTTTATTTATTTGACCCAAAACCCAAAAACCAACAGAATAAAGTTCAATTCCTCAAGAAAGCAGAGGATGTTTTTAATTCAATGATACTTTTATACAATAAAAATATTGTACAAGAGTATTTCAATGGTTATTTTACTTCCCATGTGCCTAAGTTACAATTCCTTTTTATTAAAATGTTGTTATTGCCAGAAATCAATTGAATCAACTCGTTCAGTACAGGGAATTTGTTGTCTTTTATGTTGTGAGTGAGACACTAATAGCTCCTGAAGCAAAAAATAAATAATATTTGTATTATTGTAGATAATTGCTGGCGTTTCTCAGTGGCTAGATAGGTCTTACTATGTCAACTGTTTTAGAAAAAAACAAACTAGTAGGAAGTAGTTGCTTCAGTGGGAAGTTTATTCAAAATAGAGAAGGGTTTTGAAGATAAAAACAATAGATTCATATAATATGCTATATATAAAGCATATTGTTGGCTACCATCAAAAGGCGAGAAAAACACTATAACTAAAAAAAAGGTAACAAAATAACATCCATATCAATAGAAAGTGATATATGCATTAAGCAAGCTGAAGAACTACCTCATAGCTTGTGTCAGCACCATGAAATATTGCTGGACCAGCAGTTTTCTTTTTACAGATGTTTTACTTTGACCTTATTAGTCTGGCTTTTGCAAAGACATAGCTGTCAAATTCACAGCAAAAATGGAAAAAGTGTTGATCCTGCAATTCAGTAGTGCAGGGACATCCTTCCATATTTTTCCCCATCAGCACTATTTTATATCAAATTAATGATTTGGTGATTTGCAGAATGACAAAAGAATTACCACAGGGGGTAAAATTGGTACATTAATGTAACTTAGCATGAACACTTCTACTGGAAAAACTCTTGCTTTTAATTCAATATTGAGCTAAAGAACACTATTTTCCACATTTCAGTTATCTTACAAGATTTTCTACAAGATACAGATTAATTCCACATTTTTAAAATTTTGTTTAGGTTTTAATACTATTGTCAGTAGTCAAGGCACTTCCTCAAATACTGTCTTTTATTGGTAACCCTGAAAGGATTCCTTTAGGCACTTTTGTGCCTCACTGGTTCTTGCAGCCTTGAAGCTGTCGGGTTGTTTTCAGTTTGATAATATGCAAACATCGCAGCTTTTACATGTTGCACTGTTTTCTTCTAATATCTCAGATTGTTTTCTTTGGCCAAAGAAATCACTTCTGTTTTGGGATTTGTTTTCATACTTTGTATTTGTACACTGACACGGATTCTGTGCTGTTCACACAGACACAGACAGACAGAGAGGATCCCAGAAGCTGAGCAGGCTGAAGGGATCCTTCTCCTTTCCTCTCTTTGTTTTAATGTAAATATCTCATCTAAATATCTATTCATATTAAAGCCTTCTGGTCTCTGATCATCAATCAATGCACTCTGAGTTTTTGTTGGAAGGGCCCTGAGAAATCAGGGCAGCCCTCAGCAACAGTCTTTACATGAACTTATCCTAATGAATGCTAACACTTGTTATTAATAGTAATTATAAAGTGAATTATAATCTGATACCTAGTTGGATAACAGAAATCTCTAAATTTTGCACTTGAAAGGAGACTCATAATTGACCCATAAGACTTGGGGACTGGGGGGAAGGGAAGAGGAGGGGGAGCAGGGGGGCCAGGGCATAGTTAGTCTGCACTCCCATATTTAATGCTTTTTCCTTTTCCCTAGCCAATTTGGCATCCCTGTACTTGGCATACTTACTGAATCTTTACTGGTTATCATCAGCTATTGCCCTAAATGGATACTTTTGAATCATTGTCCTTAACACTATTTCAGGAGAAAATTTTAAATGTGTTGCTTGATGGTCTAAATTCACTTGTCCCCACCTAGTGTAGACATTTTGATTATGATTTAGCTGTCTAATCTTCTCTAATACATCCTTGGGGGACAATGACCCATTCAGAGTAGGTGAATAGGGCAGAGGAGACCCACACTACTTTGCAGTGGTGACTGGAGGGCAGGCAGGATGCTTTAATATATCTAACCTGTCACTAGATGCCAACGTTTATGGGAAACCAAATTTCATCCTCAGAAATGAAAGAAAAGATGGAAGAGTAAAGGAACTTGACCTGCTCACTCACCTTTTAAAATGATCTTTTCTAAATGAGATTAAGGAAGAGAGAGTATTGAGTCCCTACTATGGGACTCAAATAGAACCCTTGGCTGTGAATCTCTGGCAATAGCTGATGATCAGTAGGAAAGAGCCTGTGAGTAGCTAGAGGAGGATGGGTATCAAGGGCATCTATAACACAGTATGAAAAAATTCGTATGATGCACCAAATACTATTAAGAGAGGAGATAGAAACCATATTAAAAAACTTTCCTGACACATAAAAAAATCAAGTTCCCAAATAGCCTTTCAAATGCTATGTCTCTTTGATTCCTACTGCTTGAGACTCTTGACCAAACAAAACAAGCATGTATTTTTAAGAAATGTGTTATGAAGAGCAAACCTGCACTAGAAGAACAGAGACCTCACAACCCAAAAGATCTTTTCCAATCCATACTCACTATGTTATATACAAGAATATCCACAGTCAGATTTTTTCCAACACCATACACCAATAAAAACACAATTCATTTTCACCCTCTGTTTAAGCTGTCTTGGGTTTTGTTCAGTTATTAAGATCCGCAGTGTGTACATATGGAGATGCTGCTTTTCAGAGGGTAAGAGCCAGGGGAGGAAAGCAACCAAAACACTCTCCATACTGTTCAATTGTTAACGTGCTCCATCAGAGAGTTTGGCTTCTTCAGTGTAAAGCTCATTGGAGCAATGCTCAGGCAAGGTCACAAGGGCTCCCTCGTGGCAGAGCAGGAAAAGGCCCCACACTTGGGAGGAGAGGCAGGTTACTCACAAAGGTGCAGGCCATGCTGTCCTACTTGCCCCCAGCTACCCCTGTTACCTGACACTTGTAGCCAACAGGACAAAGAGGAGCTGAAGTGACATTGAAGTCATGTATCAGCCTTCTGGAGCTCAGTTGTGACATTTTGGTGTCTTCCACTTGCAATACTGCTAGAGGATGGCACAGTGTTCTGTCACCGCAAGTGATTCACGGGCTTGAAGCACAAAGAGCCCATCCTCAGCAACAGTAAACCTCGGCTAGCAAGGTTAAGACATTCAATTAGGGGAGTCTGTGATTTAGATATGCAAAAAGACTAAAAGTGAAAAGCAGAAGCTTATCTCTAACCCTGGTAATTTAGCTATAATTTCTTCCGCTGTGACCTTCCTGTGAAGTGCTTCCAAGAGAACCTCTACTAAGAGCATGACAATCACCTGATAGAAACGATCTTCTCCAGCGGAATTGAAACAGGAACTAATTAGCACAAAAATCAATACATGGATTCTGCTTAATTATCATAAATAACTCCAATGAGTCATTAATGGCAAAGGGCCCTTATTTTTGGGGGACAGGTGAGTTTTTCTTGGTTTAATGTATGTAAAAATTAATTCGGGTCTTTGTTTTTGCCATTCTATTTGGCATAAACTCAGAAACTTCCCTGTAATAGCAAAAAAAGCAACTTTTAAAAAACATTATTGTGGAAAGGGAAATTTCAGTGTAAAAAATTAAAAAAAAAAAGCAGAATAGGCAAAAGAAAACTACAGGAATTAATAACAGAATTTTAGGAGTGAGGATAGATGGATGTCATTTCATGTAAACTGATAATTTTACATGTATCTCATGGCAATTCACTCAACTTCTGCTCAGCTTTGGTCTAACACAATGCTCATGGTAAGGCCTCATGCTTGCTGAGAACAGCACCAGAACTTGATTCAATGAATGTGTTGCCCTGCAAATTTAAGAGATCCAGTTGAATAAATATTTAGTCAAAGTGAGCAAGAAATGTGTGTGAGTATGGTAGATAAGAATACATAGGCAAATCTGAACGAATATTTCCAAGATGCAGTATATCAGGTTTTGATAATCCTCTAAAGCAGATGTTAGCTGGGATAGTATATTACTATGGAATGCTTTTTATGCTTCTGGAAATTATATATTATATTTGGGAATTAAAATATACTCTGTGTGTGCTACCTACAAAAAAAGGCAATTTACCTCTGCCTGCAAGGACAAGAAAAACTGTGAAAAATTACGAAAAGTGTATTTTTAAATATATATACATGTTTAATCTTATTTCACCATATATAAGTAAGAATTAAGTGGTGAATTAGAAAGTCTTCTCTGAATTTTTAGAATGGAACAAGTTTACTGACCACAGATTATTTTCTTTTCATGTAAACTGTCATCATAATTTAAAGAAATATTTGCACTGCACAAGAAATTTCAGATCTTTCAAACATATATTAAGAATGTTAGCAACATAAATAATGACAGCCGATTAGACAAATTATTTAATGGATATAAATATGCACGAGTCCCAGAAAAGCTTTTATTTTTTTACTCTGGAAATCACTATTTTTCTTTAGGAATACACTTCAGTCTACTGGCATGAAGGAAGAGTAATGTATTCAGCACTCCTTATAGAAAGTTGATAGGAGTTGCTGAGTTATTAGAAATACTTCTCATCCAGTATTGAATGTTCTATTTTAGCAGGAATTTGTATTAAAGTTTCATACCATAATAATAGTCTCCTCCACTAGATTAAAAAAAATAGCAGTTTGAATAGGTTACAGATAGATAAACATTCCTAGGAAAGCTCTGAATCATATAATGTAAACAAATGCACTTCATTTTTGTAGGTAATAGTAAAAGCAGTAGTAGTAGAAGTGGTAGTAGTAGTATTATCTCCACTTTCTTTCTCCTATTAAAACTAGTTAAGGGTGAAACATCTCAGAATGTCAGCCCTGCGAGCCAAAATAATGGGACAGCCATTTTCAGAAGTTTGAGTGAAGGTTTGCAGACAATTTTAAGCATGGGAATAATACAGTTTTCATAAACAATTTTTTTTTTTTTAGTTTCAGGTTTGTGTCTGAGGTTTGAACTTGATCCTGCCCTAAAGTGTACATAAGAAATTGGAGCAGAGTGCAACTGAAAGCAAAAACTGGACTTCCACCATCTGAGTATTGTAACTTAATGGCTTCACAGTAATTTTTACAGGACATTACAGCATTGCCAAGATTATTGCTGAACTTTGCAGAGCAGTACTGAATCTGCTGCTTTGGGACTTACATTATTATGAACCAAATATGAAAGGATAATTGGCTTTATGTACAAAGTCCTATTCCTCTCCTCTGAAGCCTTAGTGCTGGTCTGGACAACTGGTTGGTCATGTCTTTCCAATTCAGGTATTTACTTTTCCAAATGTACATTTTCCAAATTAAAGCTCTTGATACAGTTTCAATTGGCCTCCACTGTGCACTTTAACCGTGATTTAAAACTGGGTTTAATCCAAATATATGGTATGTCACTTGTGTAGCAGACAGCCTTTAAATGACTCAATATAATAAGAAAAACACTTGCTGTATAGCCAGGTAATTAACTATGAATAATTAAGCAATTTTTCTGCTACAGTTTAATTTCTCAAAAAAATGTAAATAACCTATAAGTTGGTAGTCCTTATGTAAATATTGTTTGTGTACTGTAAATGTTCAATTTCCCTATCTTAATTTCCATCCTTTTTATTTGTCTCATCAAAATACACATTTTTTCATTAAAATGGTTTGAGTGATGATATAGGGATGATATTCTTCAGGGCCCTTTTATTTTCAATTCTAGTCACCTGTGAATTATATATTCCTTAATAGTTGAGTGAAGACCTGCCATTAGTAAGATCATAGTAAATATGACTTGTTATCAGATTACAAATGGAAAATAAAACTATACTCTAAAAATTATGAGCCCCCTGGGATGAGTTAGCCCTTGATTTATACTAGGCCGCTGAATACTATAACACTATGACAAACCATTCTCATTACCTGTGCTCTGTCTGCATTTATCTATTGCACACTTCAGGGCAGACAGTTACACATTTACAATATGCTCATTACAGAAAAAGAAAGGCAGATAGAATTCCAATACATTTTTACACAGAATCATCCATACTCAAATAAGAATTGGAATGGTCAGACTTCTTATAAAAATTATCATTGAGTTAATCTACAAAACCGCTGACAATGTTTTGGCTGAAAAAGTAAAAATACCATTGCAGAGATCACTCATGTCAAACAGGCTGCCTCCTAAATGCCTCTGATTTAGGGCGAAGATGAGTGAAATGACTGGGTCTAAGAATTTTCCCTGTGTGGAAGGAACTTCAGAGCAGATCATCATTCACCTCAAAAGCTCATCCTTTTCTGAGGCACTTTCCCAGTCTGTGAGGAAGCAGAGTGGTTTGCAAAGGCTTGAGTGTACTATGCTGTTCTAGGCAGACAGTATTTTTCTCTCTACGTAAGAAGAGATTCTATCTTAGGGGAATTTTCCTGTGCTGTATATTAAACTCTCTTCATGCGGCTCTATTTTCGTTTATTCTCTGCTATGCTTTCTAATATTTTACTATCCAATACAGAATAAGAACAGAAAGGTAGAAATTAAGAGAAATTCTGCCAATTCTCACCCAATAAGGTGCCTAACAAAGTCAGAAACACTGAGCGTGTAACTTGAAAGCTGCTCTTTAATTCAACACAAGGTGCCAGTTGCTAATCTGAAGTACTTCACAAAAATAAATATTTAAAGTCTGAGCAACACGAGTCATGAGAATTTTCATCAGATCCATGCAGAGATTATACAGAATATATTTACACAGAAAGAGCAAGAAATTAGGATTTGGGGGGCTTTTTGTATTAACAAATCATGAGCATTTTTCCTTCTAAAAATAATAACTGTAAGCAAGCATTTTGTAATCACTCTCCCTTCCATCTTTATCAGAATTCTGCATCACAGCCCATCCAGAAAACACTTCCTAGCCTCAAATCAGGTTTTTCTACTTGCTTTTTCAAGAGAAGTTTGTTCTTGTGGGACCATTTTACTCTCACTGAGCTACATCTCAATCAGTGGGCAATTCACTGAGTAGGCTCAGTTTGAATTCTTGTTTCATCTAGTCACACTCAATAGGGCATAGATGCTGGTGATCATTAAAGGCCATGGCCTTCTTCTGACAGTTTTGTGGAAAACATCCAAAATCCACAGTGACCAAATTTTACATTCCCCTGAAATGAGAGGTGTGTATCATGTAATGAGATGACCTTCTGTTGCTCTCGCCCCAGTACACTCACACATAGTCATACTTACAGCAGAAATAGTCAGGAAAACTGAGAGCTACTGACTTTAGGCTGAGTAATCCTACCAGGTGTACCTGTTATCTCAGCTTCCTGGGAGCATGAGAGACACAGTTGAAATGCATGGGCCCACTAGGTCACAGGCTGCAATCTCCAAAGTGGCTGTAGGTAAATTTCATGTTCTCCCCTCAGTGAGTTTTCACCAGGAGTTTTAAAGACGATCCAATCCAGGATGAAATGTATGTATGCTTGTATGCCTAGGACTTATTAATATAAATGTCTCCTTTGTTTCTTGGTTTATTCTCAAAAGTTCTCAACCATTTCTCTCATCCATAACTTTAAGCTACCCTTAGAATATTTGCATCAATGCAAAGAAAAGTATTGTCTTGAATATATCAATGTCATTATATAAAGCTCCAAGATATTTCACAATCTCATCTTTAAAATGGATATTAAAAAGGCAGGGGGGCTCAAAACTCATTTACATGTAAAAACAATATTCAGACACTGCCTTCTGATCTCACTTCAGCAAAAATGGTATTGATTGAATCACAGTAGAATGGAAAAAAAGTTCAAAAATAATGGAAATTAAGCAAAACAGTTTCTATAAGAGAATGACAGAAAAATACTGTATTTTGGTTGGTTCTTTTTTGACCTCAGAAAAGAACCTAGGTATGCTTTAACCAAGAATACAGAAGCTAACTAACAAAGCAGTAAGTTCAGTTCTTCCTGGTGATTCCAACAAAAGTAGTTCAAAGTCATTAAGAATAGAGAGTAGTATGCATTTGGTCATGTATTCCATCTCCCTACCAGGCCAAGATATTTTGGCTAATGTGCAAGTCATTTGGAAAAAAATCACATTTTTTGTGGATAATTGTATAACATGTTTAAATAGCTTTGAAGTGAGAGCAATATTCAAACACAAGGTAATTAAGTTCATACTTCCATTATTCTACTGTTTGGTTCACAAAGATTTTCAGCAAAGGCAGTTTATCGAGACAGTGGTACATCAGCTCACATTATGAATGCTGCTTTTGCAATGCAGGAAGCCTGTTTATTTATTTATAAGAGACAGCTTAGATTCTATCAGCTGCAGTATTGTCAGGCAGCAACAACCAGCTGACTCAGATGCTGGGGCCAAAGCATGTCCTGGCAGAAAATCCTGCCCACACAATGAGTGGCCAAGACAGAAATGAGGTTAAATTCAACCCTTATGGTGTCAGATGAGGTTGTAAAATGCACCTTTTTGGTAAAGACTTCGCCCAGAATCACCAATCTTAAAACCCTTCTGTAGACAGTCACGGTTGTCCTCCTTTCAGCATTACAAGGAAAGAAAGATTAAACACAGCATTTTGCTCCAGATTTTTCTAATCTCTGAGGCTTTTATTGAGGATCTTACCCTCAGGCAACAGTTATCAATGTTCAATGTAAACAGCCAAGCCCAATAATAGGACTTATCCTCGTGTACAGTGAGATAATAAGGCACCAGTTCACAGTGCATTACACAGGAAAAGAGCTTGTCTCCAATCTGCCCTGCTCCCTGCTCACTGTTGGCTCTTAAGGGCAGTAAAATCTCAACATCACAAACAAGCGATACACTGAAGTCATTATTTAAAGTGTTCTGTGTACTTCCAGACTGCAGACACAACCATTATGGCAGACAGTGGATTTTCATACTTGTGAATACTGGGCAGATATTTAAATTCACAAGAAATAGAACTAATAAGCAGGAAATTCAGGAAGTAAACAAGTAGGTTATTAAACCTGCTTACGACAGTAGCTAATAATCACCATATAGGTAAGGCATCCAAATATTGTCACTGCAACCGATTATCATTTGCTCTCCCATTGTTTCTATGTGCACTTAATAACATTTACTAAGCAAAATAAAAAGAATGCTTGAAGCCCTAAAATCACAGAATGAATGCTAATATGTCAGATTTGTCATAGGATTATAGGACACATGAAAAATATTTCTAATCCTTCATATAATGTTCAAATGGGGCAATCTGTATAGATTCAGACTGGAATTGTACAGACTATGCCACCTCTAGCTATTCTATTCACAGAACAGAGTAATTTTTCCACAGATTATTTATACAGTACACAGAGAAGAATTTGAAGTGATTGAAGAGGCTGCCAAACACCATACTCTGCCTTCAGGATATAGATTCACCCTTTAAAATGGGTGAAAGGCTAATTAATCTTGAACTGCTCATGGATGATATACAAGATAATGTGCCTTAGCCCGACAGCATTTTGGGAAGGCAGACAATTAAAAATGGAGCCACAATTTTCTTCGTAAGACAGCACACACACAAAAATCAGACAAGAGAGTTTAATATACAGATGCATGAGAATTTGAATGCCACTTGAAATACAACTTGAAACTCAATCTTCACTGGGAATATTAGAGATAGCTACAGGGCAGACTGGTTGAGTTTGACAGAATCCATAGCTTCAGGCCGTGAACAGGTATTTTACTGGGGAAAAAGTCTGCTATATGTGTTTTACTGTACTATCACTTTCTAGCAATAAATCTAGTGCTTTCTAACAGATGCAGCTTTCATGGCAAATTACAACTACATTCTTCAATTTTCTCAGAGATATACTCATCCCACAATGAGGTAACAGTCTTCTTTACTGTTTCATTTATATCTGTTCAATATATGTACACACCTATCATTATCTTTCTTATTCCTTATTGTATCTAAAATGAGGTGCCAGGCTTCCTAAACAATGACTGTATCAACTCGGAAGTCATTACTTTACCCTGAGCGAAAGAGAATTTAAAGATTTCATGTCAAATAAGTCCAAACTTACAAAAAACAGAGCATAAAAAATAAATTGCCCTGCTTCCTAGATGAATTGTGCAGCTTGCACTGTACTTAATGGCTAGATTTCTTCCTGTACCTGACCTAAGAGGTTGCAAGTGATTGACAATAATCAAGCTCTTTTGTTCTACAGAAGTACCTGGCAACTTCTGGAATCATATGAACGAGTGAGATTTTTGGATATTTTTGTGCTTAGTGCTAGGCTATCCTCTATAGTACTGAAGCAGGTAATAGATACATGGGACATAAAAAATTAATGATACAAAAATCCGGCTTTTTCCCCCTGCCTTGATGGGAAGACATAATATCTGAGTATACCAAAACTTATCTGCATGAAATTTTACTATAACATCCTTCCTAGATTGTGGGAGAAGGCAAGGCAGAATCTCACTGACATCATGTCCCACTATCTCATTTTCAGCTGCTCAGCATGACACCACATAGTAAGGGCACATGCCGCTATAAATGAATTATTTATTTATCATTTACCAATCTCCAGAGTTTTAGTACCAAACAGGTTAACATAATTCTAATACAAATTATTTAACACTTCATCGTTCAAAGGATTGACAATGAAAGCAGACACCACACACTTCTCTAGGCAATTCACCATGTTTGCACTTGCACCATTTTGTGTACTTATTTCTCTAGCTACTGGGATGTGTGAAAGATGTTTTTGCCACTGATATTTCTGGGACATAAACCAGAATTAAGCAAGTGTTTAGTTCCAGAAATGTCAACTTAGGAAAAATTAACGAGGCTGTGTCACCACCCAATGATGCAAAGAGACAAATGATGCAACATTGTTCTTTCATTACTATCAGCCTTTAAAAAGTCTCTATTTTTATTTTATAACTTTTTTTTCGGCCAAGTAACACATTCCAAGGATAATCAATAACTCTAAAACTGAGCTAAAGATATCAAGAGTGAAGTTTTTTACAAATTAAGCCCGTGTAAACCTCTCATTCTTGCATCATGAGATAGTATTTATCCAATATTATGAAGTAAATTTATACTTCCTTCAGAGAACATCACTATATACAACATTATAAAATACAGTACAATACAGTAAAAATATGCCTATGTTGTTACCCTCCAGTGAATGGAAGCAGATTTACTAACTTGTAGAACTAGAGAAAGTGCTCCAAAAAGAATCTGTCATTGACTTGATAGCTATCTTTGCACGAGGTCAATAGGTCACTGAACTTTTGTGAGTTTAATTACTCCTGCTAAAATACTTAGCAGCTTTTGAACAGAAAATATGCTCGGGTTAGCTCGCGCTGGGACTGACATACAAATAGCACATAGCCCCCAATTTAATCAAGTAGTTTTTGCTGTAATATAAATAACTGGTCCTTTATTAACTCAGAAGAAAGTCTGTGTCAGTGTTAAGGAAACTGAATGTTCCTTTCCAAACTGAAATTTGGAAAAGGTAAGTAAAAATTTCAAAGTTGGTGTCTGGCAAGGAAAAAAAATAGATTTTTTAATCAGGAAAAAAACTAAAAGGCTAAAAACTGGAAACTCCCTTAAGGGTCATCAAGCCCAGTCACCTGCTATGACAAACAATGTACATAACTAGTCCCTTTTTCAAACTAATCAAAGAAGAGCTATTAGTTTGGAGGGCTTTCCTTCTCCACTGCTCCTGTTTCAAGGCTATTGCAGGATATAAACCCTACAGTATTGATACTTTTTTTCTTAGAATAGAAAATATATTTACTCAGGCCCACTACTGTTATTGTTATTTAAAGTTTTCTTTGCCTTTTATCTTAAATAGTAACTTTCTGTGTCAAACTACTTACCTGACTTAAGGCTTCAACAGGACTTAGAGGGAAGGCAATCCCACCCTCCCATGTGACTGCCAGAGAATCTCATTAATGGTCAGACTGGAAAGTTTCCTTAACATAAGCTAAGCAGGGATCTTTCAGTCTTGCCCCAAAGGTATGTCCTCTGTTGTCCAAATCATTCCATGTGTTCTTTTGTGACACTTTCAGTTTAAAAGCTCACTATTTTAAAATCTATAACCTGTAACTATTTTCAAGTACAACCACATTTAAAATAGCAAATTGAATCAGATGGGACTGGATCAGGAGCAGTAGTCTGTAAAGGGCTGTGGCTATAAAAATGTTAGGGGAGAGAGGCACATGCCATAAAAAAAGAAGACTCTGAAGTCAGCAGGCTGTCATTTCACGTTCTCTTATAAGAACAAACATATAATATGTCACCTTGTGAATTAGGAAGCAGGCATTTATTCTTGCTGGGTTTTGTGGTTTTCTTTAACCAGATAATTCTTGAATTATATGCATGAAAGTATGCTAGTAGTTTTGGAATATGACCATCATTTCACCAAGACCCTTTACAAAAGCACAAATACATTCTGTATCTCTGAACTTACACATTCTAGGAAGGTTTTTGTCTTTTTCAAAGCCCTGTTACATAGAGATTCTATTATTAACTGCATCTCTGTCTTTATAATTCATTTTTAATTTACAGTAGACTTTTTATTAGCAGTTCTTTAGCACCTGACCTTGTACTAGAACATTTCATTCTATTTCTATTAATGCTGTTCTAAGGTCACCCTGATCTTCCTATGTATTATTCTCATCTTCCTGTGAATTTTCAGTGCCTCTCAACCTTGTGTGATTACCAGATTTTTCTTTCTGGCCCCTGACATTTCAGTAGTACTTTATTGTTTCACATCATTTAGGATGATGTGGACAACTGAGAAACAGTGGCAAAGAACAGGTGGATTCAATCTATGAAGCTGGTGAGAAACTCTGACTTCACTAACCACCACGAAATTAGGCACAAAGGAAAACAGCTGGAATGCCACTGCTCCATATGGGCTCCAGATTCACATCACTACATTTTCAGCATTTAAATGAAATCTATTATTTCTTATACTATCAATGATTTTCAAGTAAAGTCACTTTCAAACATTATTCAGCCCACTGAATATCTAACCCACCATTAGACCACAACTTTCTAGTTTAGAATCCTAATTTAGTTATGACAGCCAGGTGCCCACACTTACATGGAATTATCCTGGACTTTTTTTGACTAGTTTCTAAGTAATAGAAATCAACTTAATCCAATTTTTTCTCCACACAGTGGCACTTTAAAAGATGAAAATAAAAAAAAAAATTAAATGTATTCATCAACACTTTGGAATTTTTCCTATGGATTATTCTATGGACTTCTTTCTCACAGATTTGGTCCTCTTAATTTGAAAGTGAACATCCATGAATCCAGTATTAAAATAGCCAAGTACCATGTATGTGAGTAAGTGTGTGTATGGTGCATGTCAAACAATACATACAAAGCCCCTATGTGCATTTTGTATTCACAATACAAACAATGGCATTTATTTTGCTACTTCACATACTTTGGTACTTCAAAATGAGAAAAATACTTTTTTTTGGCCTTTATCAAGGCACTTTACATAAAAATGCCATCCCAGTCACAGATTAGGACCCTTCTCTCTTGGATTCAATTAAGAATCTAATTAGGTTCTGATTTTCTAAATCAGTCTTAATCAGTCCAATTTTATCTGCAACAGCATATTTTCTCACTTAAAAGGAAAATTTATTTATTGCTTGTTCTGTCAAGAACATTTTTCATTAAAAATCTTGTAGATTTTGGGTCCAAATACATGTGTGATATTTTTATAAACAGATGTGAGTGGGTGAACAGAATGATCTTCCTGCCTCTTTTTAAATGAATTACCTTAAAAAACCAAACCAACTAACCTACCAACCCTGCCACCCTCCCCAATGACGTGCATCAGTCAATACAGGGCCTTATAACCAATACAAATCCAGATGTGGGGGACAGAAAAGTGCTGTGGCTCTTCTCCCATGCACCAGCACAGACATCCCTGACTGCCACTCTCAATTCTTCTGTGGCAGAAAGGATAATTTTATCTCAGAATCACAAATCTTTCTGTTTCTCTAGCAGATGCTGGAGTGAAGCATCTGCCCCATCTCTATGTCACAATTTTCTGCTACCACCCTGCTGCAAAATTCTGGTTTTGAAGTTGTAGAGCAGATATTTGGACTGTAGCAAAGAATAAAATAGGCAGAAAATGGTTCCTTTTATTAAACTACCAAAACAGGTACCAACAGGTACAACATGGGATATTGCAACCCAAATTCTATTTCTGCTCTACATTCTACTTTAGGATCATAAATGCTTCTATAAGGTTTCTGAGACTGAGTAGTTATTAAAGAAGGGAAAGTGATGTGAGGCTTCAGCACCTGAATAGGAACTCAGAAGAAATGCACTCTTAAAATTTGGGGGAATATGAGAAGGATACACAGCACTTCACAGTGATGGGGCACTGGGAGAGAACAGAAGCATGTTGCAACTCAGCCAGGGAAAAGAGAAGCAAGAGCTGGATATTCTTTGTATCAAGGGAGTCAAGGACAGACCTTCAGTGTGAGAAATACAGCATGGCAGCTTTTTCATGCAACCAAAGAAAGGAGAGATTTGCCTTTCTGAAAATGCCTTCTCTCCTCTTTCAAATAGATATGCAGCCTGGAAAGTTGGAGGCACTTCCTGTTGTGCCAGGCTCTATTTCTCCATCTGCATTTGTCATACAGTTTCTGCAGTGCATCTGTTTTTTCAAGGCCAATCCAGCATTGTTCAGTACACATATATTTTTATGTTGTGCATCTCTCTGTGTAAAGGAGATGAACAACATCCTTCAAGAAAAATCTTGAAGCAGAATCTCAAAGGCAATAGATTTGAATAAGAAATACAGCATTTTCTTTTCATGCGGAAATTAAAGCAACCACTCTTCCACAGAACACCCACAGACTCAGCTGAAACATTAATGAGCAAAAGGGAACACATACCAGTTCCTTTGCCTGCTTTATTGGCTCTGCTTTTCCATGAATGGCAGAAGATATAAATATTATTGTTAGCCTTGGGGCTTTCTTCAAAAATGCTTGTCTGTATCAACTCATATTGTGAAAAAGTGTCAGTAGCTGTGTTAAACCACTGCAGGCTGAAACTGAAAAATGGCACAATAATTTTTTCAACCAGTGCATGCAAGATCAAAGCTGTTAAGAGGGGATGACAGGTGGCATAAACGTCCCAAGGCCCTGACTCACCAGACACATAACAGCATCCACTATAACTCTAACAAAAATAGTCCCAGTAAAAACATCATAAAAAGCAGCAAGAAGCCCATTATATCTTTGACCTTGGGGTCATTCTACCAAGAGATCATCTGGTAGCCCAGTGAGAAATGCGTAATTGTATTTTATTCTCACACACTAGGCTAAAAGTGTCAGATAATAAATTATCAGAAAGATATTTTAAAAGACATATTTATATTGATTGCAACAATAAAATTGATGCCCAAGTATGTTCTCTTTATGAAAACCCATTTTCAAGGAAATTGTATAGTTTTACATGACGCTGGTTTTGTTCTGCAATTTTGTTAATGTTCTAGTTTCAGACTTCTAGCTCTTACTTCAGTTAAAATAATTATTTGGTTATAGTTTGTAGCTAATGAAAACTAATGCATAATTTATGTGATGACTAATAATATTTTGTAGCAGGTAGTGCAATGCATCAAAGCTAGACTTCTACCAAATCATATTCATACTTCTAATTTAAAAATTAAAAGGACTACACCTACTCTTTGAATAAAGTAATGAAAATAAAATACTGGCTTTTTCTCTCTATTCTGTAGTGTGTTTTTTCAATTTCTCTTTATTTTTATATGACTATAATCATATTGGAAAGAAACCTGTCTAACCTAACAGTTTTTATTTGGACAACTTGCAGCATCTTGAAATACTTATCAAAGCCGATAGATGAATGGTAGTTAGGTGTCTACTTTAGAAAGAAACAGAATTATGATAGGAAATAATAGAAGGAAGGATTTCAAGTATCAGTACTACACAGACTAGATTTAGGTGTTAGTTCTTTAGGCTGAAGGAAAACAACTTGTCTTTTCCAACACGGTACATAAAATGTAGTGATATTCACTGTGATAATAACCCTAAGGCCTTAGGAGACACACAAAAATTGCAAAGTTCACACAGGGAAAAATAAGGCTAAAGCATTATTTATAGGGATGGTCTTGGGCCCTTAACCTGTAAATAAATCATACTGAGATTTTTTTCATGTGAATGAAGCCTCAGATTTATTCCTCCAGAGAAAGATATGGAAGCCTGCCTTGCTTTGTGAAGCAGACCTGGTACAACAGTAGCTTGGAGGCAGAATGGAGTTCATTTGAATGTTATTTAAGCACCAGCTCTGCAGTGTTTAAAGTGGTCTTACATTAGCCTGCAGAGAGCTCCAAATCACAGCCCAACTGACCTTTGAGGAACAGATACAAGCAGAGCTGCAGGGGAAGGGACTTTGCTCTGCAAGGAACAAGGGCACATGCTCCCAAACCAGGCTGAGAAATCCTACCTGTTCACAAGAGGAAGGTAAACTGGCCACTCATTAATGGTCATTTTCAGACATACACGGTGCATAGTAAATGTTTACCTCTTGTTTTTAGAAATGGCACGGGCATTAATTAAGCATTTCACTAATACTTTACAACTTCAGGTACTACTTATTGAGCATGATCAGCTGAGCACTCTGATTTTGAGAATTCATTTTGCACCATGCTACAGCTCAAGTTTACCACTACTTTGCTAATCAGGGAGACACTTCCAAGTCCCAGCAAAGAGCTTGTGCTGGGGCTGCAGTGTCACATGCACAGTCCTGTGAGGGCAGAGGCACAGCCAGAGCCCCTTGCTGGTGTCACCCAGATGGCACACAGTGCCCTGCTCTACCTCTGCTTCCACCTGAAAAGGTGAGTCTTGCCCAGAGTTGCTGGGAAATAGACACCTCACTGCTATGCTGACAAACCAGGAACTGCAGGTGCAGTCTGGGCATGCAGATTACCCAGGCACCTGTCTTGCATAAATTTCAATGCCAGTGTGCTCAGTGTAAAGAATAATCTTTTTTCACATGCTCTTTACACCATGATTAAATAGGAAAAATTGGTTCTATTATTTAAAAACACAAGTGTTTTATAAACTCAAACACTCCAATTGATAGTCCACTTGATAATTTCGGATGGACGCATATTTTGCTGATTCTTCAGTGAGAAAGGTAAAGATAATAGTTTTATGAGAGGAAAAAAAAACCCCAAATCAACAACCACCCTTTCCCACCCCAAAAAAAAACCTCCACCAAACCAGTTCCCAGACATTTCCCAACCTAATCATGTTTTGAGAATCCTAATGTTGACTGAACCTCAACTACTGCACACACACTAAACCATCTCTAAGCCTCAGAATCAGATGGTTACTGCACTCAAGCTGAATTGACAAATGCTTCCAGTGCCTTAAAATGGATGTCTCTGTCTTCAGTTAGGGACTGCTTCATAATCCCAAACAGCAAATGAAAGGACAAGAGACTGAAAATCAAAGTCCAAAAGGGAGATATTACTCTGTCAATTTCAGTTTACAATCTTTGTTTAATTGCCAGTTATACACACTGGTTTTCCATCAAATAAGCAAACAAATGTGAGTGTTTCTATGGAAAAGACATTGCTCTTCTTTCTTCTTTCCTCTTACAGTTAAGCAATTATGAAGTTAAAGGAACAGACAAGGAGAGGCAGCAAATCTTCTTTCCTTAAGTGAACAATTGTTCGGGACTGTCAACGTGATAGTTCATGTAAAGCAAGTAGTACTTGCCCCTAAAACAGTTTACTGGTAGAAATTGTATGTTACTACAGAAGCACATAGTCCCTAACATTTAAAGAAAAGCAAATCATAAGTTTAAAAATAAAACAGGCATACCATAGGTGTAAGGATGCTGTTGTAATTTCACTAAGTGCTGTGTGAACAGGCCCTACCTGCTGTGCACAATATCTGCTGATCAGGTTTCCCAAGAACAGATGAAACTTCAGTAGTTGATTTCTAAGAATTATCTATGTATCACAGAGACTACTATAATTTTCTCTCTTTTGAGAGATGTGATTATTTTTTTGCTCTCTACCCATTTATGTAATACTGCTACTTGTCCTGTATCAAATGCCTGCTTGAAAAGGTAAATGCTAATGCCAAATAATTTACATAAAGGAAAAACAAAGCAATTGTTTTCTAATTGTTGGTATAAAGCAATTTGCCTTTTGAAGCAGTAAAAATAATTGGTGACAATATTGTTACAACATATTTAAATGAGTAAAGCATTGATCCTAGAGGGGAACATAATTAGCACAGCAGAAGTCATGCAGGGAGGGACTTAAAAAAATTGTTGGAAAGTGACTTGAATTTTAAGTAAGTTGTATTGTTATTTCTCTACACATATATTATGCATAGAGTTGCCCAGATACCAAGACAGTGAGCCTTGATGGAATAAAGTGCATGAGCTACAATGATTTCTTTCCTTAATAAATACTTTGTTTAATAGGAATTTTCATTATTATCCTTCCTGGAGAGCCTTTAAAGGCAATGCTGAGAGATGCAGCCTTCCATGCTGGTTACAAGCAGCACAGCTCAGGCATCCCCCTTTTATGTGGCACTGAGTCTCTAGGCAGCCAAACCTGAAGGTGGCAAAAGAGAGGTCAGGACTGCACAGGAACTGCAGCCCAAAGGGTGAAAGAGCAGGGAAGTGGAACCAAGCAGGGAGCACCAGCCCTGATGATGGCAGAGGGAGGAGGAGCAGGCTCTTGACAGAGGAGAGTGACAATGGAGTTGCAGTATCCTGAGCTGCTGCCTGTGCTACCTGCATGTCAGGGTGAGGAAGAGAGGGTAAAATCTCAGGCCTATGGGGAGCATGTTAAAGGAGAAGGAAGAAATGATGAAGGCAAGATCTAATTTTTCATTTAAAAACCTATACTTAAGCCAGATAATGCAATGCTTCTGCTATACTAATTACAGCTCAAATCAAAGCAGCCAAAAAGCAGATGGGCTATTGCTATGACATAAAGTAAACTCAGAGACCCTGCAGACCAGCCTCTGTGGGTTTCGAAAAGCCTCCTACCAAGGCAGCAAGGATGGGTTCCCAAATCACCCTGCACATGTGCTAACAGAGCACAGCTGCTGTGGTCCACAGGCAGAGGGGGGAGTGCGGCATTCGGCCATGCTGGAAGAGCACCTGGAGATATGCACAGGGAGGGGCTGGGAGAGCTTAGAAGCATCAGGGATGGCCCTGCACACGACAGAAAGAGGAGGTGATGGGACACTAGCATTCCAGGGGCTACTAGGAGGTGACCAGAAGCTGCTATATCACCTTGAATGTTTATGGGTTTACCATTTGTGAGTGGGGAATTATAGCAAGCTGTTTTGACTCCAAGTCTTTAAAGAAAAGAAATGCTAGTACAGCTGTGTTAACTCGTTGATGTAATGATGTTTCCAATGCAGGACTTAAATGTGAGTGACCTATGCAGGTTCAGACATTGTAGTGTGAAGGGCAGCACTCATCCTCTGACTATGGCAGCATCTCCTCCTCTGATTTTCACATTAAAGGAATGTTTCCTCATGTCTGAGTTTCTGCTGAAGTAAAACTGTGGCTCTTTCAATGACAAGTAACCATGAACGAACCAACATAATGTATGTTGGATAGATGCTGTCCAATTTCATTCTACTCTGGCAACTGACACAGCCTTCCTGTGATGTAATCATGATTATTAATTTATAAATAATTCATAATAATAGTTCACTTATTTTTCTTAATTTTAAGTAATCACTGTGACAAAACTGCCTAACTGAAATCAGCAGTAGAATAAGACTCAAGATTCCTTGGCAGAAAGTTTAGATTAAAATGAAAAACGTATTCTGAGTTGCTATACTTGATCATTAGGGGAATCTGGTTAATTACCATAAAGTCATAATGACACAGGCTGAAGCATAAACCGGATTGAATCCTGTGATCATTGATATGCTCAGGAAGTCTGGTAACTAGGCTTGTCATCTCTATAAATTATACTCTGTGAGATCTCTAACCAAAACTGGCAGCACATCAGAGAGGAGATGTAACACTGAAAGTAAAAAAAAAAGAAAAAGAGAGTAGAAATATCTCATAGCTGTCATCCCTGTCTCTCTAGAGTAGTAGATTTTTATCCCAAAATCTAGGTAAAAATCCTGGGAAGGAGAGAGCATCACAATCACCACCATCTCACTGAAGTCCGTGAGCTAGGACCCTCCAGCTCACACAGGTGTTTGTTTTGCTACTACAAACATTGGGACTGCCTTAAGTGTAACTATTTTTGTTCTCAGTTATTCATCTGCCAAGCTTCAAAACTTAGTCTTGTACTACATAAAAAATAGAGAAGTTGCAATCTATAAGGCCAATTTACAATGATGATCATGGAAAATAACCCAAGATAATAAAAGAAAGCAAGTTCAAATAAAGCATTTTTTTCTCTTCACTCACTATTTGCATAAGAGCATTCATATCAGTGAAGTGGTAGGGAAAGTGGATGGAGACACTTTTAAGAAGAAATCTCAGGCTAAAGTGGGTGATCACTGTTCTCAATTGGATTAAATGACTGTGAGGTATATAAAGCATTATGGGAAGAGAGAAAATAGTATTAAGCCTTGAGATAAAAATTGAGAGAGTATTCCTACAGTACTATTGCTCACTGAATGGGCTTGGAGGTTAGGAAAAAAATCAGTTTTACATTTGAGAACTCAAAAAGCTATTTGGAATTAACTAACTACCTTGCTTTTTCTTACCTTTATTATCTCAGTGTTTAGCAAGTGATTCTTGCTCAGTTTCTGCAGACATAGTTGAACAAAACTCATGCATGGGAGTTGCCCTAAGGTCAATGAAACTAATCACAATTCACATGCTTACAGGAAAATGAAAGCTTAAATTTAGCTGTTTACTGAACCACTTTGATGGATTTTATTTTGTACCAGGTGGTTGAGTTTATGCAAAGACAACATATTCTTGCAGCACCTACTTACAAAAAGCTTCTATTGAAATTTACATGACAAGTCCAATTTAAAGGAGGAGCAGAGTATCTTTAGGTCTGCAATTTTTTAATTATCCTCTTTAAAAAATAATCTTAAAGACACATTACAATACATTATTAAATCAGCACACACTGCACTGATGAGAGCAATTTCTGTTCACACAAAGCATTCCACTTTGATTCATTAACTTATTACATACTACACATCAAACTTTAAAGCTTTCACATAGTTTCAGGCCAAAGAGGTACTTTCCCAGACTAATTTGTCTGGTTAACCCTTCTTTATTAACCATCTGAATAGCCAATTCCTTCCTTCAGGCCTAATGCTACTCCTAACAGCTCACAGTCACTACTGCTAAGGTTACCACAGTATTATCGGGAGATAAAGGAAAGTACTTTTAGACATCTTGAGCAATCTTCCTTCCTGCAAACATTCAAATTTCATGTCAGAGCACAGCAGCACCCTTTCCTTCCCTTCTTTCTCTCTCAAATTAGGTCAAGTAACTGAGACCAAATATGAGATTCCCTCAAATTTCATTGCTAGAGAAGTGGCCTCTGAGTCTGGTGTGGGGGGGACCCTCCCTGCTTAAGATTTCCTTGAGATTGATGTACTTCTCCAAGTCATACTTTTCTGGCAAAGGGAAAAAACAAACCACAGCACTGGAAAAACAGGTTTGCTCTGTGGCCATTTAAGATGCAGACAAACCAGCTTGCCTGAAGTGAGAGGCTTTTACAGTTACCCATTAGCTTCCAGTGGGAAAACACAGCATTGCTGGCACATTTATTGAGTGGTTTAAACTTACTTCCATCTTTAAATTAAAGCTGCAGATAAGCATAATGTTTCACAAGTTGCTTGAGAGAATAGTATGGGAATTAGAGGCTTAATGTCATTACTGCAGTGAGTGCCTTTCTCTGCCCCACTTGCAAATTCAGATATATAGAAGCTTTTTGCAGTCTATAAGGAGACTGTGCAAAACAGATTCACAGGGAAGAACTTCATCACACTCTGAATTCTGTTGCCTCTAGAGCATTTTTAATGTTAGCATCAGATGCTTTTCCAAACTTAATAGATTAAATATTCCCTTCCCTGACCAATTTGCATCTTTGAAATTTCACGCGATTAAATTTCATCTAACTTCTTGCTCTTCCATGATGATGAGTTATGAACTGCAGAATTTAGAGGCATGGATTAAAAAAAAAATGCCTTCAGAGCAACATCAATATGTGAAAGAGTATACATCTTAGTTCCATTACTCTTTTCCTAGTGGCAAGCAGAATTTTCAGCGAAAAATTGCTAGTGGATAATAAATGTGATGCCTGGTGGTCCTATAACAACACTACATTATATTACCAAGTTCAATTAAGGTCACCTTGATATAAAATTGATATGGGAAGGGATGAAGAAAGGAAAGTAAAAACACTGAATGATGGCTAAATCTGGGGAACAGGGGTATACAATGAAACTAGGCTTCCTTTTTTAAATGGAGAGAAAAGAAAAGTAAGGTATGGTAAACTATGAAGACAACAGGAAATATAAGCATGATTTCAGGTAGCTAGTCCATACAGTATAACTGAGATGTTCATTTAATGAATCCTTCTCTTGAAGTAACTTAATAATAAGATGCACAAACTGAAGTCATCACAGAAAGACACCTCTATACTATTAGAGAAAAACTGTGGTTTAATAATGTGAATTCACACTCCAAATCTTTGCCTGGAGAATGTCACTAAGAAAGAGCAAAACAAAAACCAAATCCAGTAAGAATTTCCCTGACAACTGTGAAAAAGCTCTCTGCTAATCATGCAGCCGATGAATAATAAGGAAGCTAATCAGAAAATAAATTTGTGAAAAAAGATATTGTTGTAGAAGTTGATAAGTATAAATGAATACAATGAACCAAAATTTAATAACCCCAGTCATTTAATTTAAACTACTCTAATCACTAGGTTCTTATTAAGACACAGCCCAGCTCTGCAAATGGCAGTACAACAGCTTGAAACTCAAAACATGCTGTTACCCCATCCCAAACTCAGCCTCACTAGCAAAGCTGGTGCTGGGGTCACCTGGAGGACAAGGGGAGCTAAGGTGTGGAGAGCTGCTCTCTGACACCTCGGCTGCCTGTGTGCCAGCACTGCCTAACCCGCACAGGCAGCTTCAACAAAGCGAAACAAGGCAGGGTTAAGCTGCCTAGAAAAGGCAGTACTGCTGGAAAAGCTGACATTGCAGAGGGCACCCTGGAAAACCTCTGCCTCGTTTTCCTCCTCTGCAAAATGTGTCTCACATCCTTTTTGCACCCTCATGTGTCATTCCGTGTGCTAACCCAAAGTTATTTACCACCTAGAGGAATAGAAAAAAAGGTAAATCCGAATTTCTTCTGTATGTTCACTCTGTATTAAGTAATGACCGTAAAGTTACAAAAAGGCAGAACAGAAAAATATATACATAAAAAATATATACATCCTGGAATTTTCTGTCTCCCTTAAATTTTCTGATTATGTTGTATTTCCAGCATTTACTTGATCATGATGGTATGGAATGAGAGCAGCTGTAATTTCATAGTGTAATAATGTAAATGAATGAAAAATTGACATATAAAAATTTATGTGTCCATCTGAATTCCTAATCTATAAAATTTGGCAAAAAACTTCATTTAGAAATATCATAATATCATAGTGCATACACAGAACCTTAGAACTTCAAGGAGATGTTGTTCAGGTTTTTTTTCCCCAGGGGTGGGATGGCATGATATGCTTTCTTGGTGATGTCAAGTTTATTTAAGATTTTTAATATTAATTGTAAACAGGTTAAACAGGTTAAATTTTATATTCAGGGAAGGCATTCCAGAGTGTTTATTTTCTGTGTGGCAAGAGTGGCTAACTGTTCCTATGCTGAGATTATTTTTGTGGACTATGTAAAATGAAAAAAAAAAACAACACAGGATGTAAAAGAAGACAGAAAAAGGTTTATGCTTTGTTATATCAAATGGCTAACAGAGTACTCTTAATCTGGAAGAAAGTTGATGAGCATTTTATATCAGGATGTTTTCTTTGAGATAACAATTCTCTCTGGAGGTTCAGTCTTCATTATTTAGAAACCATCATCTTATAAATAAGAAAATGGAAAAAGAGTTGTCTAACGTGTGTGTATAAAACTGATTTTATATAGCAGCGGATGATGAACAGTGCAGAGTAGATTATGTTCTGCAACACTGAGAACTTGGTTCAGCCAATTTTCATTTTAGAAGTTCCAGCATAATGACTAAAAAACCTGAGGATAACAGTTTTTGTAGTTTTTCTATTAGTTCTCAAAGCAAGGATCTAGAACAATGTTATCTTTTAAAATTTAATCTGAAAACCCTAAATTTAATCCTTATGAAGGGGTTTTTCCTTGCTGCAGCCCAGGCCAGCCTGGGTGTGTTGTTACTTCCCTAGCTCTGTCTCAGCAGACTGCTGAGTGAGCAGCTGAGTACGGTTGCAGGAGATGCCAGTGTCCGGCCCACAAACACACACACCTATGTGGTGTGTGCTCTGGTGGATTTAGGCAATGCCGGATTTAAATACCTGTGTAAGGTCTTTTCTGCAGTCCACTCCTGCCAGCATGCAATAGATCATGAATGTTTGAGCCATAATAGAGAAAAGAATGTATTTCATGTGTTTCACTACATGTTCATATAATTCTGTTAAAGCTGCTGTTAGGTAACATCTCATAGCCCTAGTGGTTTGTCCTTCCAGAACCTGCGTTAGATTTTTCACCTCTTGAGTTCCCCAAAATGAAAGAAAGAGGTGCTTCACTTCCACTTGCAAAGCATGTCCCGAATTTCATACATCTGGCTGGAATACATAGCACAACATCTTACAGAGGAGTTGCATTGTGCTCTCACATGCAAGTTTTACTTATTTTCTTTTTTCCAAGTGAGAGCTGTTTATATGAGAATGTCATTGTTTCTATTTTTGTAGGGCAGACAAAAGTAATAACACTAATATCTGATGCATCTATTTTTCTGCCATTTGAAAATTTCAAGCTGTTCTCCATTTATTCTTCTCAGTGTGGTTTACAGACCTTTGTCCCTCAGAATCTCATAGTGATTTAGTATCTCTAGCCATGCAACCCCCTGTGAGATAAGAAAGCATTGCAATTATTTTATAAATATGAAGTTGCATCAGAGAGAGATTACAGGCTGAAACTATCCTCCACAGTGCATTTAAAAAGGCTTTTCAAGGCAGATACACACGAAAAAACCCCAAGTCATAATATTACATTTTCAGCTATTAATTAGGAGAAAATATTAGGGACACTAACTCCAACAGATTGGTTCTCTAATACACACAGTTCAAAACCCCTTCTAGAAAACTTGTGCCTTCAAAGCTTCCTATTAAAAAAAAGTGAAAATATCAAGGTTGTATAGAGAAATATACCTTCATTGTTCTTTCTTTCCATCTAAAACCAGTGGAGGAAACTGCCCTCCCAATGTAAGACACCCAGAAGAATGCTATTGTATATGAAACTGGTGGCAGGCTGGGAGTAAAAAATGTCATGGCCTTGATGCCACCAATGCAAGTCTGTCTTCCTAGACATCACAAGAATGCTACTGCCTGGAGCCTTCCAGGGAAATCAGGTGTAAGATGTTCTATTTCTAGACCCTAGCTGAAATCAAAGCTACAATAGTCCAGATCAAACTTTCAAAAAGGAAACACACAAAAAAGTCAGTTTACCTTTGATCTCTCAGTCCTAAACCTAAAGGGAGACATACAAAACATCTTCAAAAGGTAATTCATTGCAATGCACTTTATAACTCTGGGATACCAAACATCAGGAACCCAGTATAGGTGCTGGGTTTGTGACAAATAACAATCTCTCTCCACAATAACTTCACCACGTTTCAAATCCTGGAAATAAAATTACTTACCCTGCAATGAAAATATCATCATCTTAAAACAGTTTGTCCCTGCATGTCCAATCTATCCCATATATCTATATATCCACTACACCTGTTCTCTCAGTCAGGCCAATCCATGAATGTCTCATGATTTGTATCTATCTCAGTCTGCCCGTAGCTTTCAAATTTGCTGCTTCTGTTTCATACTGGAAGAAAAGAACATGTGTGCAGAACCTTTTTGGTATTTCAAAGTTCTAGCAAGACTGCAACAACACTTCTGCAGAGACCTTTGTATCTAGCTCTGTCAAATACATGCCCTGTTAAACTAACATGTAACAAGAACAGAGTTGGAAAAACAACCAACAACACAACCTTTACTTTTTATAGACAGTGAGTTTTGTATCAGTTTTGGGATGAGTTTGAAGTTTGCAGTGAGTGGGAGTACATAAAAGAGTCTTCTAGGAACCCCTACTGCATGAGATGCCTGCCATATGGTTCTTCTGATTTTGTGAAGTGTGAGCGAATGATTCAGGCTTTCTCTGCCAGTCCTCTGTTAGCAGGTCTATGTCAAGTCAAAAAAAGCCCAGTAAAGTTAAGTTCTTAATTTAAGTCTCCGTCTTAATTTAAGTCCTTAATTTAAGTTAGTACTTCAACTACCACACCTTCCCTTCTCTAATGATATAATTAAGTATTTAAAGTGATCAACTCAACTGTATCTTTTTAGTTAAGAGATTACAGTTATTATTGGAAAGATCATAAGGTTAATTTAATTTGCTCACTTTATATGTACACCTGATAAAAGGGGCTTATCTGAATTTTTAAAGGGCTCTTTTAGAAGTGCACAACTTTTACACAATTTAAATCAATCTAAAAATTTCCAGAAAATGATGAATTTGAAAAGACCATTTCTTCAAGTGGTGTTAAGATAGGTCCAATATCATAAAAAATATTACAACTCTGTCAACCCCACAGTTCAAATCTTACTACAGTGGTGTTTCAGATGGTGTACTGGTAAAATGCAGGGCTTTTCCAAATCTCAAATACTGGCTTTCCCATTCCATTTCCAGATGATAAAAAATTGGCAGAATACTCCAGATGGTTTTGTTACCAATCAGAGGGACCTGGACTGGCTGGAGTATTGGGCTGACAGGAATCTCCTGTTAAACAAAGAGAAATGCAAATTCCTGCACCTGTAGGGTAACCCCAGGCACTAGTATGTGCTGGGAGCCAGGAGCTGAAAATCATGTAGGCAGAAAAGGTCCTGCAGTCAGTTCTAGTTAAATAAAAGAAAAAAGCATTTTACTTTGTAGGTGATCAAACAGTGGAGTAGGCTGCCCAGAGAGGTGTGGAGTCTCCAACCTTGCAGATATTCAAAACACATCTAGGCATAGCCCTGAGCAACCTGCTCTAGATAACCCTGCTCTGAACGAGAGAGTTGGACTAGAAAAGTTCTATAAATTGCTTCCAGGCTCATCTATTCTGTGGCACACGGTTCAGAAGCTCAGCAAAAACTGAGGCTTTATTGAAGTTCTGAATTCTGTCAACATAGCCTGCAGATTCTCATTCTTCTGAACATTGCATGCAACCTCAGGTGAGCAAAGATCCAAACTAAAAGGTAAATCATTCAGTCACCTTAAAATTACAGGAAAACGAGTTGCCCAGACCAAAGGGTAAAGTGAGTTGTAGTTAAATATAAAATATCAAAACTGAGAGAATGATGAGTTCTTCATCATAGAAATAAATTATATGAACAGATAGCTGGTGATACATATTTACAAAATATTTGTTCTTTTTGTCCATTTCTCCTTCAGGAAATTTGGCTAGGTTCACTGTATTTTCATTGCTGTACTTGTACACTTCCTGTATTGGATTGGTGTGGCAGGGTTTTGGTAGCAGGGGGGCTACAGGGACAGTTCCTGTGAGAAGCTGCCAGAAGCTTCCTCCATGTCTGGATCCAAAACAGACCCACTGCTGGCCAAGGCTGAGCCCATCAGTGACAGCGGCGCCACTGTGGGAACTGAATTAAGAAGGGAAAAAGTTATGGCACAAAAGCAATTGCAGCCAGAGGAGAGAGGAGTGACAATATAGGAGAACAACAGCCCTGCAGACACTGAGGTCAGTAAAGAAAGAGGGGCAGGAGGTGCTCCAGGCACCGGAGCTGAGATTCCCCTGCAGCCCATGGTGAAGGCCATGGTGAGGCAACTGTCCTCTTGCAGCCCCTGGACACGGAGATCCACCTGTGGCCCATGGAGGATTCCACACCAGAGCAGGGGGATGCCTGAAGGAGGCTGTGAGCCCATGGGAAATTCATTCTGCAGCAGGCTCCTGGCGGGACCTGCAGCACTGTGGACAGAGGAGCCCATGCTGGAGCATGTTTGCTGACAGGACTTGTGAGCCTGTAGGGGCTCCATGCTGGAGCAGGCTGTTCCTGAGGAATTGCACCCTTTGAAAGGGAGAGCTAGAGCAGTTTGTGAAGAATTGTAGCCAAAGGGGATGACTAATATTGGAGAAGTTTATGGAGGACTGTTTCATGTAAGAGGGACTCCATGCTGGAGCAGAGGAAAAGTATGAGAAATCTCCCCCCTGAGGAAGAAGGAGAGCAGAAGCAACATGCAATGAATTCAAAGCCCCCATTCTCCATTCCTCTGCAACACTGGTGGGGAGGAGGTAGAGAATTCAGGAATAAATTAAAATCTAGGAAAAAGGTTGGGGAAGGTATTTTTAAGATTTGGGCTTATTTCTCAGTATCCTACTTTGACTTGATTGTTAATAAATTCAATTAATTCTCCCAAATTTAGTCTGTTTTGCCCATGACACAACTGGGGAGTGATCTCTCCCTGTCCTTATCTCAAATGTATGACACCTCTTTTATTCATAACTGATCAAGGTCTGTACCTGGCACACTCAAATGCTGTTGTGATACTGCAGTTCAAACCTTGAGCCATTTTATAAATTCACATTCTTATTCTCATCATCCAGCCCTTTCAAAAGATCAGCCTTCAGGAATGATCCAGTAGTTAATCCAATACTCCCCAGTCAGCACACTTCTGGGCATAGCAGCTCTACTCAACTTGCTGCTTCTGAAGTTGGACATTAAGACAAAAAGGAGTCAAGGGCTTTGAACCTTTCTACTCTGTTTCTAATGGTCCTTGTAAGATGAAGAGGAAAAAATCCATATTCTTGATGATTAAAGTCTGTTTCTGAACTGGGAAATAAGGGCTGCATGTGATCAGTGCTGCATACTAAAAACAATCAGACATTGATCAGCAGCAAAGTTTTAGGTAGCTCATCATTCTTCAAGCAAGAAATAAAATCTTGATTGTCTAGAGTACTTATTACACATTTCAATAAGCGTAACAAGCATAACAGTTGTTAAGATGTGCCTTCATAACTGTTAAGCTTCACCCCTTCCTAGTTCTTTTTTATTACTAAAGCACAGCAACGAACTTCCCCACAGGTACTTCAGCTGTCTGCCATGTCCCTTGACCATGGTATTTTGGCAGAGCACAATAAGGAGAAACACATACCTGCAGCAGCCATTTTTGTCCTGACTCTCAGAAGAACACAAATCCCTTGCTTCACTATTCCTGGGGAGCTGCTCTCAGCTGGCTGCAGTCCGGGATGAGGAGCTTCAGAGATGCAGAGCATCTTTCATCAAAATTAGACTGCATCACTTTGAAGAATAGGCTCAAAAGTATATCTTAATGCAGAAGAATGTTTGTAAAGAAACTCCTATTACTTTTTGACTCAGGGCACTGCCTAGCTGAATTTTTTCCCCTCACAACCCATTTGAGAAGGAAGGAAAGTGACTATGACAGAGATACTTGGCAAGAGGTAGGGTGACAGTAGCAACACTTCGTACCACTCAAAGCTTTTTTCTCAGAGTTACAGTACTCTGATTTGGGAGAGAAACATATTTGCTCATGGAGTAAACCTGTGTAGAATCAACTGGAATAAAAAATATCATAAGCCTCAATCTCTTGACCCAATTTACTCCCACTTGTTGTATTGTTTTAGAGCTGAAAATGTGCTTGGTTGAGAATACAAGAGTGTATTGGACAGCAGGTTCACTTTAACAGGACAGCTGCTTCCCTAGCTGCAAACACATGAAGTGAGGCAGTTTCTACAATGCATATTATTCCCTAAATGCACATCCTTAAATTAAATGCATATCATTCCCTACTCCTCCCTACTTAATTAAACATATTTTTCATATAATTCCCAGAACTCCTTTCATTTTTAAACACAGGAATATTTATGCTGTCTCCAAGCAATTGGCCTGGATGCTATTAATTTGCAGGACATAAAACAACAGACCATGTCATTGAGCAGTAAGAATGTTAATAAAGCACTTCAGCAATTTTAGTTTTTGAGCTTCCATCAACATAGGCAAGCAAAAAAAACCCCAACAACTGTCTTCTAAATAACTTAGAAGATATTGTATCTAAATTTATATACCACTATGAAGGAAAGAAATTCAAAGCCTTCAGTGAATATCATTGACTTGTGACTAATATATCTGAAGGACTTTATTTATTGTTGGGGTTACATCCATTATTTGAATTTTTCTAGTCTGCAGCAGAGTTATAAAGCTAACATTTAATCATCATTCATTTAGTTGTGTGAGTGCACACAACTCCACATTAGTTTAAGGTAATTTTAGAAGTAATAATCAATAACTACTTGGAGATAGAATAAGAAAGCAAATTAGCATATACAAGTCTGCACAAGCTGCTACACAAGCAGTTTAAATCCTCTCAGTTTTACTTAGGTGACTAGGAAGTTAGACAACAGGGAAAAGTCAGAGATCCTAGAGGCAGGTGGTTCTGTGAGAGACAGACTTTTTTGCAGGCAAAAATCAGGCAAATAAGTTTGCGCACAAAACACCCTTAAATCTAAAATAATTTGCATTAAAATGCTACTATTGGATTACCTCATAGAGATTAAGATCCTTGTACCATTATAAAAGACAGTAAAATCAGCATTCAGCCACCAGGATGCTGTCCCCAGGCATGAGTCCATGCAGGGGATTCTGTCTGCAGGGTCCAAAATCTCCTTTAAGCACAGATTAAATACCGATTTTTCTGCTCTAGAAATTAACTATTTATTACTAATCTTCAAAATGGTCTTAACTACTGGATTTAGACAAAAATACTTTTTTTTTTTCATTATTTATATGTGCACCAACTGCATATATTATATATTCATATATCATACAGATTCTTTGTGTCAAATATGAATTGCTTCTCTTCCATTACTCATGTCATAGACCATTAAACTTTTCAAGTAAAATTGTTTCTTATTCATTGTTGAGAGAATTTGGTCCATTTGAGCTCTTTAGTATTTCACTATAAATGTCTAATAATCTACAGAGAGCTACAGATCACAGAATAGTGAGTTGGAAGGGATGCAGAAGGATCATCAAGTCCAACTCTTAAGTGAATCAAGCCCACGACCTTGGCATTGTTAGCACTGTGCTCTAGTATATGGCCCTATATTAATAAATTTTATTTATAGATCAAGTTCTATTTGTAGCACTTACCCTAAATCACTCAAAACCAGATCTAAGAATGGAAAATGCCTTGACTTGTTCCCTTCATCATTGGTCCAGTCTCCAAGATTCTTTAAATTGTCAATGTTTAGAGGTCAGAATAAAACACATTTCACCCTAAACAGTGTGGCAAACCCCCATCCACTCAACAGAATCTCTTGTCTTAATTTCAAACATCAACTGCCACTCCATGCTGACACTATAGCTTCCTAAGGAAAAAAAAAAGTTATTAAAAATACAGCTGCTGGCCCTAATCTCATTCCCCAGACTGGGATGAGGTTGGGTAGAAAATAAAATTTAAAAATCCTGTGGCAGATCTTAGCAGAAAAGTTTAAAATTTTATAGGGTTATTAGGTGCTGAAAGTATCCTGAGATAAAATGAAAGGACAAAATCAATTAATTGTCTTTTAAATAACGACAGAAATTGAAATAATATCAGATCTCCTTTTAATCACATTTCTGCCACCCACACCCTCAGCTACTGAGTGTCCTTGTAAGGCTCTCTGGAAAAAATCCCAAGCAGTATGTTTGATTAATTAAGGTTACATCACAGCACCACCTGCCACAAGAGCATTGTGCTCTTTTGTTTGTAGAATGCTTTATCTGCATGAAAGCACTGCCTGGAAGAACTGCCTTGAGAATGTGCAGGACAGAGATTTACTGATTCCAGAAACAAGAGCATGCTGGAAACTAGATAGCACAGCTAACAGGTAACTCATGGTTATAAGGTGACTCAAAATGAGGAGTCACTTGCATAAAAGGTTGGCATGTATAAATTTAGTAACACAGATTCATGGGTTTTAGGGCTGGAAAGGACTATTTTTTTGTTACTGTTTAGGTCGACGTGGCGTGTATCACAGCTCTCCTGTACTAGGTAGCATCTGTAATTTGTGCTTAGCTAGATTAGATGTTCCAGGAAGGCATTCTGTCCTGATCTGGGGATATCAAGAGATTAAAAAATTATGATTTTCCATGAAAGCTTGTACGAAAGATTAATAATCCCTAGCATTAAAAAAAAAAAAAAAAAAAAAGTGATGCATATAAACAATTTAAATTTGTCTATCTTACGATGATTAGTTTACAACATACTTTTTGCCAAGTTTTTTAAAAAGCTTCTTAGTCCATAATAATCTTGAAGATTCTTAGTCACAATAATAAAACTTTTTAGAATACAAGTCAAAAAAACCCCACCACTTTGCAGATCCAGATGGCAATCTCTTCTATTCCAATATATCTTTTTGAATCAGCTTCAGTTTCTGATTGCATTATTACAATCCTTTGAAGCTATGGATACTAGAACTGTATGCAACATCCTGGTCATATGACCATAAATATACCCACAGCTATTTGCAAAGTAATGTATTATCCTACAGACTGCCTTACACACCAACCCTTTCGCTATTCTATGAGCTCACTCATAGAACTCTCATGCAGCTGCATGCCCACACTGCACCCTTTTCTGGTAGATCTTACTTTGGACTATATCCAGGCTGGTCTCTCAGACTGGATGTTTCAAAATGGGATGATTTTAAAAGCATGTTCTTCATCTGAACTAAGGTAGCAATACAGGGGCTTTATGAAACCTAAGTAGTTTCAAAGTCACTGCTTCCATGGACAGTGTCTCTAAACTTGTTGGCTGAATTCCTTCTCCTTAAATATGACTTGTCTCTGGTTCCAGTAAAATACCCAGTCACTAATTCACTTTAACCATCTTCTTCTTTTAATAATTGTTTGTTGGGTTATTGTGTTTTTCATGAGTTTTATCAGTAAGCACTTTATAATTTTTTTTTATTATTATTATTCATGTAAACCATGCATAGCATCAAGCTGAGTACTAATTCTGTCAGAATCATACTTTGAATTTTCCCAAGGAAGGAAAATATGTTACATCTTGTACTGCTGCAGCCTGCCTGTCTCCATCCAGCCAGCTGCAGGAACAGCCTTGAGGGACCTCATTTAAGACCAACCTGGTATGACAGAGGAGGGGGATGGCAGGATCATCACGGAGTTAATTATAATCATCTCAAGTAAGGAAATCCTGGGTAACCTCAAGACAGAACCATTGCAGCTGGCAATGGACTCTGAGGGATTTGTCACTGAGGGGAAATGGCAGACCTCTACTTTGGCCATTTATCCTCAGGCTGCCCACATTACAGGACAGGGAGAAAGCAACAGAACGCATGTTGCTTAGGAACAGATGTTGTAAAAAAAAAGTCTTTGCTACTATTAAAATTCAGTAAAGCAAAGAAGTTATCATCCTTTCTTCACATTTGCATTATGAAGGCCATTTAAAGAATAGATAATTTATTCAGATAAATAAATGCATTTATTCTTTCAAAGAATGAAAGAATGGATAATTTATCTTCATACCTTATGAAATAACTAGAATTCGAAGAGTGGCTCCAAACTCTTTGAAAAATAAAGGTAGGAGTAACATGTCAAATTAATTCTACGTGTTCTACCATAGGTTGGACCTTAACCTATGAATATCAGGTGTAGGCTGAATTCCCATGAGCCACGTAAATAAAGTAGTCCATTCCTCCCGTAAGACTCAATCAGCATCCCATTCCACTCAGAATCAAAGGCTTTTATATCACACAGCCCATGTGCCAGGCTTTGTCAGCAGGAATAAAGGGCTGTGATCATGCATGAGATGAGGACAACTGAAAGGAGCACCAGGCAAGAGCAAATGTGTGCAGTAAACAGGTCTGTGAGAAGACAGCTGCAGCAGGATAAAACAGTGGCAGCCAAAATAGGAGTTCAAAGAAAAGAGTTGCAGGAATGTCAATGGTACCAGAACGCTTTTCTACATCAGAATCAGTCAGACAATTTTCTTAAAAAGAGCATAAGACAGCACAGATTCAAAATCAAAAAATTTCTGGGCTCTCTGGGTTCCTTCCTGTACTTTCCAACATACAGAAAATATTAATTTATTTTACACATCATTTTCCATTTCTCACAACTATACTTCTGTGCTTTATGGGGCCATCTTGCCAAAATACATTCCTCATCATAAAGCAATTTTTTAAGGAAATGGCACTTATAAAAGACAGAACGTAATTGATATTGACAAACAGCAGTGGGAGTTTAAGAGCTCTGAAGAAAGGCAGTAACTTTTAAAACTGCTTCTCACCTTATCAGCTGGAAAGGAAGAAATCTGAATTTCACATCAGTTTCTCCCACTGCCTCTCCTGGGAAGGAAAAGTAAGAACTCCAAATATATTGCACTTAGTGAAATAGCATGCAAGTTGTGGTCCTAGACTACAACTATAATGTAAAATAGCAATTCTTGACTTAGATTTTCTGATTATTTGTATATTGGCTGTTAACTGACCATTGTAACAATGGATTATCAGAACATATCAATCCAGTTTTCCACCAGAGGTGGGCTGTATAAATCAGATATCCTGGAAAGCACTCGTATTTAAACTTGATTCACAAAATAAACCTATTTGGTACAGCCATATTTGTCCATAACTTTGTTTTATGAATAAAATTAAACTTAGTTCAATTGTTTAAAAATGTACTCAGAAAGCAGACAGGAGTATTTTCAAAAAATTATGGAAGGATACTGCATGTAGTTCTTGTTTGCACAGCCTCCTGTTTGACAGGGAATGTGCATCTAAAACACTGCTTTTTTCCTCCCTTCTCTTAGCTTTGCTTCACCTCTTCATGGAGCCCATAGCTTGTAAATTATTGCTTTTCCTTTATTTAAAATAATAAAGTTTGTTTATCAGGTAAAAGCAGATGCTAAAACTAGATTCTCTAATTATCACATAAAATGGATCCATACATATTTATGACTTTATCAGGTAATAACAGGTACTGAATATTTATCCCTCCAGTCACAATGGCTACACATTACAAATTTATGACTGCACAGTATCTACTGTGCAGTCTTTTTTCAGTAGGCTCAAATGGACAAATCTCACTTATCTCTCCTGGGGCTGTGATGTTTTCTGGATTTGTTTTGACTGCCTTCAGCTTGTGTAATCACAACTGTTATGCCATTGTGGTTCCCTCAAAAAAACACACATAGATTAATACCCACCAAATTTCAGATTTTGCTGCCAAGGACCTTTGTATGTCAGGATGTTAAGAAACACACAAAATTATTAAACAGACAAGTGATGCTTCCAAATCAAATGAAGACATTTTCAGGTGACCTTGAGATACAGCACTTGAAGCACATCATAAATTTTCCATTATGATGACCTAAGATGAAATCCCTATAGCAAACTATGAAATCCAAAGCTATCTGTCCCTGGATAAG
>VZTN01008772.1:2275-15182 GCA_013400515.1 Erpornis zantholeuca | reverse complement strand
TAGAAGTATGTTTAAGTAGTATTTCTCTTAGTAGCTTAGTGAGGCTTAGGAACATATCAACCAGATGGTGGCATGGTAGAGTGAGTTTGCCAGTGGAAAAGGAAATGGGCATGAGTGTGAAAAAGATCTCTCTTCTGTATCCTGATGAAGTCACATACACATTTCTTAAATCTTGCAAGAAACCATCACAAGTCTCTTCAATAGTAAATATATTCCATTTAGTGATATGGGGTGTGTTGGTCTTTTGTAAAATGTCATCAGTCCTGTCTGCCCTTTGTCTGGTTTCTGATGGCAGATAGCAAATGCCTAGGGAAGAGTATAACAGGCATGCAAAGGGTTCATCTGGTGTACATTTCTATCTTTCAGCAGTCTTTTTGTTAGGGACTTTCTAAGTAAGATTTGGAATCTTTGTGTTGGATAGAACTCAATTTATTTTTCTCTTACAGATTGCTGTAGTAATTTCTTTTTAATCTTTGCCTGGAATAAGAATAATACACATGTAAATCAACTATAATGCTCAGTTTTATTTATAAAGATTTCTTTTTCCAGGTATGAGAATTTTGAGGATCCTCTTGGGATGATTGACAAATTTCACTATGGGACACATTACTCAAATGCTGCTGGTGTCATGCATTACCTCATTCGGGTAGAGCCCTTCACAACACTTCACATCCAGCTCCAGAGTGGCAGGTATGCTGGGCAAATAAGCAGCCCCTTCCTGTTTCTTCCTTGTCATTTTACTGAGGGAATCATCAAAGTCTAACCTGAGTTTTCTGATCCACAGATTTGACTGTGCTGACAGACAATTCCACTCTATTCCTGCTACCTGGCAGGCACTCATGGACAACCCTAATGATGTCAAGGAACTCATCCCAGAGTTCTTCTACTTTCCAGAATTCCTGGAGAATCAAAATGGTAAACTGACTACTAAGAATATTCTCACAGAAAACCCTTTCTGTGTTCTTCAGAAAAGAATTGTTATAACCATTTGTGAATGCTGAGGAATACTTGGTATTTAAACTTTATGGTGTGATTGTAGACATTCATCATCATTCTGGCTTCAAACTGGTCAGTAAAGATACCAGTTGTGTTAAGCAGCAGCCTAAGCATTATGTTTAAAACTCAGGCTATGGGCTTAAGGATGGCTAAAAACAGTGTTATTTACCTAGTGGAAAGTATCAGAGATGCTCATTTGGATGTTTGAAAAAGTTAGTTAATACTGATTAAATATTTAGCAAAAGTTAAAAGAGATTAATTATTATAATGCTGATTGAAAAGACAGCATCCTGCATTGTGATATGAGACTCCTAGACACTTTTTAATTCACATTTATTGTTTAGTGATTTGTTTCTCTACTTTTGCACAATTTGAAAATGGATTGTTATATTTGTGCTGATACAATCTTCTAGAATTCTAAATTAGAAAAATTGGAAACACCCAAGTCCCACTTTCAAGTCATTTAAGTATTTAGAGTTGTTTCAGTGATAGCTTGTGAGATTTAAGTCTTCTTAAAAGCCTTGATTTTACAATCGTACAAACCTCTTAAGTAGCTTCCTTCTTATGAATAACCTTATTGGAGTGTTCTGGACTCTTAATCCTGGTAAAGCAAATGCAGATATGTTTACAGATAGATGTGAAAAGATTAATACTACTTTTATGTTTGGGACTTCAGCTTCAAAATCATTTAGATGTTTTGGATAATTATCCTTTATCATTTAAAATGTTAAATATGCAGAACAGAACTTAGCCTTCTGTGTCAGTGGTAGTGTTATTGGAGATTTACATTAAGAATTTTTGATATCCTTCTCTTGAATTGAGAAAAGAAGAATTTTTAATCTTTACTGAGAAATCAAGATACTTGAAATATTTTGTAGCAACTCTTAAACTTTTCTGAATTATTCACCAGGTTTTAACTTAGGCCAGCTTCAAATGTCAAAAGAGGTAGTAAATGATGTTGTTCTGCCTAAATGGGCCCACTCCCCAGAAGACTTTATCTATAAACACAGGAAGGCTCTGGTAAGATGTTTTTTGTATGTGTGACATAACTGTAGAGAAGGTGCACCTGCATGTTGTTACTGTGGCTTAAATGTAAAACAAGTGGGATGGCATTCAAATAGAGTTGGGGTTGCATTTGACATTATGAGTACCATTAGAGGTTCCAGTTAAAAGCTCTGTGCATGTTGATAAAATGCCAAAAAGAGCATTTAATCCCTTGGGCATTTTGGGTGCTGATGTTTTGGGCATTTACTGTCCTCAGATATAAAATGCAGAGGTAGGTGAATAGGCTTCCCTTGCTATTTAAAGATGATTCTGTGTGGTGTTAGGGAGCTGGCAGGTTACCTTCTCTTGCAGGGTGCATTTCAGTAGTGCAGATCTCTTGCACCACTGTCTTGATTTTCCCTCTTACCTTGTGGTTACTGCCCGTAACAGAGAAGGATATTCTTATGCTTCTACCCTTTCTTATGCTTCTGCCCTATACACTGATAAATATCTAATTTCTGGACACTCTTAGTGTAGGTATTGAATCTTTTCCACAGAAAATAGTCAAAACTTGAAGATGGGAGCAGTAATTCTCTTATTCTTACAAGAGCATTTTTTCCTTCTAGGAATCTGAGTATGTTTCTGCTCATCTTCATGAATGGATAGATTTGATTTTTGGCTACAAGCAGAGGGGACCAGCTGCAGTGGAGGCGCTTAATGTGTTCTATTATTGTACTTACGAAGGTACAAAGCAGTATGTTCTCTTGTCATTGTCATCAGACTTGTGAGTTTTCATTATTAGACAGAAGACACTTGATTTGTGAGCATACCATTCAGTAGCATATGGTAAGGCAGCAGATTTATAGATGAAATATGGCAGCAAACCTTGTAATGTATCATTAAAAAAAGTATAGTTTTTCTTTAAAGGAGGGCTGTTACAGTTTCTTGTCTTTTTTTTCTAAAAGTTACTGGCTTTTTTTGTCACTTTCTTATTTGCTTGCTTAAAAGCATTTGTGGGAAGAGGTTTCTTGTGGTTCAGCGTTCAGGCACATTGCTTAAAAACAAATAGTGTTAGAGACAAATTCTAATCTGTTAAATTTAAAGCTAAATTTTGGATAGTTTTTGTGTGTTACTTGTGGCTTGCATGAGGTATGTTATATTCATTTGATAGGACAAAGGCCTTTCTTGCCCTGACAGATAAATTTAAAATTCCACATGCAGAGTGGAGTTTTCAGATTGTATTTTAAATTGAGGCATTATTTGGGGGCTTTTCTGGGGTAAAGGGTCATAATGCTGAAAGTAAATTTAGTTTTGCAACATTAGTTGACTATATTGGTTCTTAATAAGTTGTTTCAATTGTGCTCTTTTTTTTCTCCTTTTTTTTTCTTCTACTCTTCATTGTTCTGGTTGTGATCCAGGGGCTGTGGATTTGGATGCTTTAACAGATGAGAAAGAAAGGAAAGCTTTAGAAGGGATGATAAACAATTTTGGGCAAACTCCCTGTCAGCTGTTAAAGGTAATGCTTTTTTGCTCCCTCTCCACCAGACCTTTGTGGTTAAATACAACTGAGTTACAAGGACCTGAAAAAAACAATGGTTTGTAATGTAATGGTTTTTAGCAACATTAAATCTTTGCCATGTTACCAAAGAATCCATTTTCAAAATAAATTAATTTACTCCAAGAGAGAATATTAGGTATTTAAGACTGCTTTCCCATTAAGATTCTAACTATCTCATGTGTATTGAACAAACTGATAAACTAGTCTAATTTGTTACTTCTTCAAATATTACCTCCTAGGAGCCCCATCCACAAAGGCTGTCAGCAGAAGAAGTAGTGCAAAGACTAACTAAAAGTGATACCTCTACTCTGAATCTCTTCCAACACCTCACTGAACTGAAGTCATTCTTCATAGAGGTAGATGTGTTACTTGAAATCATTTAAAGCTTCATCTGAAACTTCTGATGTACTTGAAAGAAAAGGTCACAACCTAGATGAAAAGAAACTTTCTTCCTATTTAAAGAAAATATTTTACAATGCAATGTGTATTAAATGAGCTCTGTCTTTTTAGTTGTCTTCATAGAGGTTGAATCCCATAATCTGCTGGCTGCTTGTGTGGGTGTTGTTTGAGTATTAAATTAGTCACCACACAAAGAAAGCTAAAAGCCTCACTGGTGGTGTCTGAGGACTCACTGAACTTGGTAGTTAAACTCCCTGATTGGGGGTCGGGGTTTCATTTCCAGGGTTTTTGATGAAGCTTACCTGCACAAACTGAATGAGTGTACCAATGCCTTAGGGTGTTCTACAGGTCTGACATTGATTCCATATGCTTTGGATCTTACTCTTTACAGGTTCTAGATCTGTCCTTTAGCTTTTTGATATAATCAGATCAAAACCATGTCCTTTCTCTTAGGGAATTAGTGATGGTGTGCCCATTATCAAAGCTGTTGTCCCCAGGAATCAGTCACGTTCCTTTATTTCTCAGGGAAGCCCAGAGATCTTGGTGAGTTGCATGTGTCAATACTGTTCTTAAACTGCAGACAGTCCAATGGGTGTACTTTTTTTCATACAGCTTGTAGAGAAACATTTCTAAACTGTTCCTCTTCAAATGTGTTCCTTTAAGCTATAACAAATGTCAGCTAAGAGTTAAATATTTATCTTCCAAGTAGAAGCCAGGCTGATTTGTCGACTGGCATTTAAGAGCTGATGACACATGACTGTAAGTTATAGTGAGGCATATTGTAAGTTGCCACTTAATCAACTTCCCTGTAGCGACCAATTTGCTAATGCAATGCAGTCCAGATTTTAAAGTATAGGATTGAGTTATTAATGGTGTCATTGTTTATCTTTGCTTCCCAACCCATATATTAAACTATACCATATGTGGTGCCTGCACACTCCAAAGGCCTACACTGTTCCTAAAACTAACTTTTGCACTCGTGTACATTCTTGTACTATGGCAGACACCAAATAATGAAAGGAGACAGTGTTTTTGTATTTACATCTGTATGTATGGCCTAGACACTGGCTCCAGTGCAATAATACTTCTGTTTTGCAGAAAAGAAGATTCCATTACTCCTTTTTTGTATGTCAGAATTATTATCCTGGCTTAATGTGGTGCATTCGTAGGTTATTTAGGCACATCTAAAGTTCTCCTTTTGTTTTTCATAAAAGATAACCTTTAGAATATTTAGATTCCTTTTTTACTTCCTCAGAAATGCAACTGTAGTACAATGTTGAGTAAACTTCCTGTGTTAATATGTTTACTATTAGCAGTTAGTATTCAGAGAAGAAGCAGCAGCTTAAATTAAATGACTGACTTGTAATTAAATGTTTGAGAGGAGTTGGTTGACTGGGATTTTTTGTTTTTGTCTCCTCCTATCCTTCCTACCCCAGCTTCTCCAACTTATGTAGAACACAGACTATTCTAATATGGTACTATGTACCACATGTGGATTAACTAATCTGAGAGGGATTTTTTATTGATTTGTTTGTTTGGGGAGAGGTGCATGTGCTGTTTTTTTTGTGGTAAATTTTCAAAAGGCCTCTGCTGGATTTTATGCAAGCCTCATTAGCATCAAGGCAAGAAGAAAATAAACATCTGGGTTTCATCAACTTTTTCATCAAACTTTCTTAGGTAACAGCAAGTCTGAACTGCGTTATTGGAACTCATGGTTGGCTGCCTTATGACAAAAATATTTCCAACTATTTTACATTCATCAAAGATACAACAGTGACAAATCCCAAGTAAGCACATTTTGAGGAGGGGTAGATGAATGCATCTAAAATAATTAAATACAGTAATTGTTCAAAATCAATGGGTCATGCTGTATTCATTGTCATGAGTTTTCACCTAAGAATGCATCTTCTGATGTTCAGTAGTATTATCTCTAATCTGTAATAGCATTCTTACAGAGTTATGTAAGTGGCATTTCAGGCTTCATTCTTAGAGCTACTTCTAATTTTTTTCTAATTATCAATTGTAAAAACTCATCGTGGAATCGAGACAGTCTTCATACTTTCTTACGCTATAGTAATACATAGGTACATGTGGTGGGTTTGGGTTTTTAGTTTTTAGAATACTCCTTTTTGTCTTTAGTGCTTAGTAGGGACATGAGTTATCCAATTGTGTAAAAGACTGAAAAGATCTAAGATGAAATCTTGCTTCCATTCACTGGTGGGAGTGAGAGTTTTGCCATGGTTATAGCCTCTTCTATAGATGGAATTTTTTTACTGATTTTTAAAGACAGAGGAAGTGCAAAATTGAACTAAGGTTACTCTTAACTGCTCATCGTTTGCCTGCAGAACACAACGCAACATGAGTGGTCCTTTTGCCCCAGGGCTGGAGATCACCTCCAAGTTGTTTGCAGTGTCCCATGATGCAAAGCTGCTCTTCAGTGGCGGACACTGGGACAACAGCATCCGAGTGACATCCCTTACCAAAGGCAAACTGGTGGGACAGCACATCAGGCACATGGGTCAGTCACTCTGTGTTGGGAAATGGAAAGGGTTTGTGTATTATGTACCTTGTTATTTGGTGTTCTCAGGATATAGCCAGTTCACTTGGGCACACAAGTGTAGCAGTTGTAAAGGAATGGCAACATAAGAACAGAAGGATGCTTGAATCGTGATTATACTGAAATACTTGAGCATGGCTTTTCAGTCGTTGGAGTGGTGCTTTGATGCAGTTTCAAAATAAGGCTTGCCTGCTATTTTTAGGTAGCAAAGCTGAATAAGTCAGGTGGGTACGCTTGGCTGTATGATGATTTCATTGTTTAATAATGTCATCAGCCCTTATCACAGTGGAGTATTTCATGCTGATTGCCAATCAGGATGCAGTGTTGACAAATTGCATCCACATTGTGAGTCTGAAATTAGTCTTAATTACCGAGGTGACAACTTTGTTTTCTTTTCTTTATCTAGATATTGTGACCTGCTTGGCAATAGACCACTGTGGAATACATTTAATTTCAGGCTCCAGAGATACTACCTGTATGATATGGCAAATAGTTCAGCAGGTGGGTTATTTAGGCATCCTCAGAACCAGATTCTGCATATATTTTTGTTCTCTGTTTCGCTATTATGTTTTATTGATTTCCTTTCAGGTTTGTAGTGAAGATAGTACACTAAAATCAATTAGCTTAGTAATTTTACTCCCATTGTCTTATCTGAAATACTATACATGTTAGTTACTATATAGCTGGAGTGTACTATTTTAGGGGCTCTCTTAAAGATTACATAGATTCTTTTCAGGGTAGGCAAATGAGAATTTTACATTTCTAGGCAGTTGTTCACTCCAAATAGTTGCATTTTAGCACTGCCTTTTCTCTGTGGGGGTACTGATGACTACAGTAGTGGTTAGCAAAGACAGCACTGTCTATTACCTGCATTTGCACTGGCATTTGAGAATTCTTTAATACTGGTCTCATGCTTTAACACAGTGAAAGTGGTTGTGTGATCCACGTGTGTACTTACACTCAAAATGTGAAGCTGTTTCCATCATTATGCATTTAAATGCTGATTTCTGATTGCTGCATTTGAGATATACAAGTAGGATTAATTGCTGAGGGAAGCTGTCATGTTTTGGACAGTAGATTTCATCAAGTCACCTTGTTCCTATCATGGAACTAAAGCCAGCATGTTAAAGCAGTAGAGTGGTGCATAACTGCATGTGCTTTTGTGGAAGCTGTCTTTATGGTGGGAGTATTTATATTTCTGTCAAGAAGTACTTTGTGCAGTAACAGTGCATGGTCAAAAAAAGTGAGACCTTAATGCTCATATGAGTAGTTTTTTGTCTCAAGTGGGGAGGGTTTTTTGTTTGTTTATCTTTTCATTGTAAGTCAAGTCATACTCACTGTAAGTCAAGTCATTTCCATACTGGAAATGAACTTTGTTTAGAAGTGCTTTTTCTTAAGTTTTTTAATATATTTTTTATTAATAGATATATAAATGATATTTTATATGTAGTAAATGTTTATTGTGAGAGTTTTATCTTAGTCTTTAAAAAGTGGCAGCAGTGGACTGCATACTGGCATTTCCATTCTGCTTGTCTTCTCTGCACTGACACCTGTATTTTGACACTTGTTCTGTATTCCTGCGTGCTTCAGGCTTTTAGGGCCTGGTTGGCAATCAAATTTTTATTACAGAAGTGAAAATAATTAGTTCTCTGTGGAACTATTTCCTGTACCTTCTCTCTTAGAACTGGTTTGAGAATAAGTCTGTATGTGCTGACAATATGCTCACTGGAACAAAAGCTGTGATACCCTGCAGTTATGTGGGAGCTCTGCTATTTTTAATTAGCATAATTGCGAGGTTTCCTTTGCATGTCATACTATTGGTAGCCACTGAGAAGTTCTGTTTCCTTCCTTTTCCTTGGAAAATGGAAAGAATTGCTGTTATTTTAAGGAAAATAACTTTCAGCTTCTTCAAGCTTGATTGTGAAGATAGTGCTTGATTCCAGGGTAAACTCTAAGAACTGGACAAGTCCAGAATCACAGGTGAAGAACAAGTGGGTGGACGGGGTATGTGAACAAGTCCTGTTAGGACTGCTCACTGTGGTCCTTGCAGTCTTGGACACCTCCAGGGATAGGAAGAAGTCAGCTAAGTAACATTGGCTCTCACACCCAGTCAATAACTAAATATTTATTTATTCTTGTGATTTCAATAAGTAAGATGCTGACATAAAAAGCAATACATTGATATTGGAGTGGTGAGTGATTCCTTTGGCTTTGGCCTCTGTCAAATACACATCTCACACAACTGGTACTAAAGATACCAGAAGCTCATTTTTGGTTTGTCCTTCAGCTGCAAGAGAATGTGTCATTGCACTTTTTGTTACTCTCAGGGAGGAGTGCCTATAGGCCTGGCACCTAAGCCATTACAGATCCTTTATGGGCACACTGACGAAGTTTCGAGTGTTGGCATCAGCACTGAACTGGATATGGCAGTGTCAGGATCCAGGGTAAGCACCTTCCTACTTTTCCTTTGTTGCCTCTTCTCAACCAAACTCAAACAATAGAAGGTGTTTGAAGTGGATTAAGAATAATGCAAAGAAAGTCACTATTTCGCAATCTTTTTCTTCAGCCTTGCATATCAAGAAGTTATGTGCCATCTTCTTTGCTGCCTGCTTAAATCAGGCTGTCAAACTGCTGTGGAGAGCATAGGCCTTACCTACCATGTGGTGTTACTCTGTACAGATGAGCTTTAATATGCGTGGACTTTCTTGGAGACGTTGAGTTTCTCATAGCAACAGTTTTTTTGCCTGTTTCTTCCCTGCTCTGTTAACCCTGAAGGTTCTGTGCCACTTGCTCATGGTCTGCCTTACTGTACTACATCAGCAGGCTTCTGAACTCTGGCTTTGTACTCCACATAATGTCTACTCATAAATGTGACCTATGTAATGGCTGATTTGGTGCCTATCCTCCCTCTTGCCCTACTTGCATTTGTTTTTTTCATATGCCTATAGTACATGGTCTTGAGAGGAAGGCTTTTTTGTGCAGGGTTCCTAATGCTCAGGAGTCTTTATATCCCATGAAGGATTTAAGTGCTTTTAAAGTATTCCCTGTATCCTCTGTATGTACTGAGTGTTATAATAACTTACCTGTTGAACATCAACTCCCCTAAATGTGGTTGCTGCAGGATGGCACTGTTATTGTCCGCACTATTCGGAAAGGTCAGTACGTGAGGACTCTGCGACCACCTTGTGAGAGTTCTCTCCTGCTGACTGTTCCCAATCTGGCTGTGTCTTGGGAAGGCCATATAGTTGTCCACACCAGCGTGGAGGGAAAGACTACTCTCAAGGTACTTAAGTTTGTGGTACACCTCTGTTTCTGTCACTGAAGGTTTCAATCATAACGTACATAACTTTCTTATTTCCTGAAGTAATGAGGCTTTTTGAGCTTGTAGTGTCAGTTTCCATTTTTTAAAAATTTTGCTAGCCAATTTGAGTGAAATTCCATTAAAGGGTAAACGACAGGCATATTGTGCTCCTGTGAGTTTCATGAAAATCTCCAAACACCCATAAGGAAGGTGCTCAAGCATACACTAATGAATCTTCCTGCGAGAGCCCCTTTGCACTGGAAAACTAGAGGAAACAAGTTCCACTGTGCATAGAAACAGAGCCTCATAAGGGGAGCAGTAAGTTCTGGGTGCGAGACGCTCAGTGTGTACGCATTTCTTAGTTTGGGATTGGAGGTATAGCTATAAGGTTGTGTCTGTTGAGGAGCTATGTAGTTGCTTTAATAACAGTAGAGCTGTGTGATTTCTTTAAACGTGGGAAATTTCTTGGAAAACAAATTTTTTTGATGTAGGCATACTAACTACATTAGGAAGAGGGGGAGAGAAGAAAGCCGAGGTAATGTCAGGCTGGAAGATGGTTTTGCTAGTTGTGTCTATAATCCACAAGAAGTCATTGTCTTGTCCCGAAAATGCTTCTGGATCTAGCTGTGTGGAAATACACTTGTTTCTGTCTGCTTTTGAATTTGGGTGGGGAAGGGAGGGAAATAGGCTGGTAACACAGCTGAAGATGAGTGCAGTTGTGCTTTCTTCTTTCTTAACAAAAGTTCTTATAAAATAGGGACCTATCTATTAAATCCATGGACCTAGCTGTTAAATCCAGGACATTTAGAATTGATTAAATGGAGTAGGTAAGATATTCCAGTGTTACATCAAGATGTAGCTTCAAAAATGTCTATACACACCGAGTATAGGCTCACTACTCTTGTATCATTCAACAGGGAAACTGTTGTCAGCATTATTGTCTGTGGGTTGTTGCCTAGTTAGCACCTGTTAATGAGCTAAAGATACAAGTACTACACTCTTTATCCTACCAGTCCTCTGTGACATATTTATTTTTGGTCTCTTCAGGATAAGAATGCATTACATCTCTATTCTGTCAATGGGAAGTACCTGGGTTCTGAGACTCTGAAGGAGGAAGTGTCAGATCTGTGTGTAACTGGCGAGTATATTGTGATGGGCAGCTTACAGGGATTTCTTTCCATACGGGATCTCTACANTACAGGGATTTCTTTCCATACGGGAGCTCTACAGGTAATGTACCACCACTTCTACTGAGATACAAATATGGGGGCATATTGAGAGATGGCTGCATAGTGAACTTTGCCTGGTCCTATAGGTGGTAGCTGTTGCTTTATCTGTGTTCCCGCAAAAAATGGTTTTGGTGGAACTAAGATACTGAGAAAAGTAAAATGAGAGGTTGTAACAGATGTATTTCTTCCCAGACATTTATCCCAATTAAACACCTGGAACTGGCAGGACAAGCTGTCAGTTTGCCAACTGTGCTTATCCCCTGATTAGTCACAGAGGGCTTAGCAACTGCAAGATCAAGCCTCATGTAGTTCTGCACTGAGTTTTAAGCTCCACTTACTGTTTAGCTCTGTAGAGCTCCATTGCTCCTCAGAATGGGAGTGACGTTCATCACTTAGGCAGCCATGGGACTAATGTCACTGTTCTTCGGTGAAAGTGTCTCTGCTTGCTGACTTACCTATCCACACCTGTTCTTGTTATTGAAGCTCTATTTTGGGATACAGTTAGATTGTTCTGTAGGAGTTTACAATAATTGAAATTGCAGATTATATCCTTGAGAAACTGTGTTTTATAGTGCCTCCTGTGGACAGCAATTTCACCTGCACATGATTCTTTGCAGTATGTGCAAACAAATATATGATGTACTTATCTCTGTGGTTTTTGTTCCTTTCAGCCTGAGTCTGAGCATCTCTCCCTTAGCCATGAGACTGCCAATCCATTGCATTTCTGTCACCAAAGAGTACAGCCACATCCTTGTTGGCTTGGAGGACGGCAAGTTGATTATCGTTGGTGTTGGCAAGCCAGCAGAGGTAAAACCCACCATCAAGAACTTTTTCTACCGAACAGTGGGAAGTTCACTTATTTCTGCTTTCCAGTTGAGCAAGAGGTCTCCTCTATGGCAGGGTAAATTTAAGAGCAAGTTTCAGTTTTCAGTGGGAAACAAATAACTTTTGAGACTGCTCTACTGAAAGCTCTCATTAAGAATCAGAGGTGTATAGGGATCGCAGATGGGAAGCTCAGCTGGACTAACTTCCAGACTTTATCACTCACATCTGAATAAGCAGAGTCCTAATAATAGCTAACCATTTCTGAACGGGATAGTGTTGTCAGCCTCTTCTTGATGAAATAACTTTCCAGAAGAAAATTGGAAATGAAAGAGTGCAATCTACCTTCTTTATTTTTTTTATGGTTTCTATCAGATATCTTTTAATATGCATTGACTGACATTGGTTACTTCTTTCTCTTAAGGGTCTCTGATGGCAATGCACAGGGAATCACCTTTGTAGGTTCCCACTATGCCTGTGCTCCATATGGTGAATATAAACTTCTTGGTCCTCCATATGCAATATCAAATACAGAGCATCCACCTCTCAAATAGATATACCCAATTTTTCTTGTGCAAAACACAGTTTTTGCTTTAATTACTTCTTGTCATGACTTTCAAAGTACTTGAGTTAACTTAAAACTGCTTATCTTTATAACTCAATCTCTGTTGTGCTGCTATGTATTTATTTGAAAATGTGATTATCACTTTTGCATGATCGTTAGTACATGCCAGAAAAGTGTGTATTAATTTAATTTTATATTTTAAGTGTGAAAACAGAGCAACTTTATTTGTCAGTATTTCTAAATGTTTTTGCTAGGAGATACATAGTTTAATATTGGAAACAGGCTTCACACAATGGCAGTCTGATTTTGCTTGCACTGGATGGGAGGTTTCCACTGATTTTCAGTTTTCTATTGTAGAATTGACAAAGAGCTGATTATTAAGTGGTTAAACATATGGTTGTAACAGCAGTTTTAAAGTCACTGTCATTTCTAAGCTTCCTATTCCATAGAAAAGATCTTTTGTAGGCTGAAATCTGTGTGTATCTTTAGATTTAAG
>VZTN01008722.1:0-12306 GCA_013400515.1 Erpornis zantholeuca | reverse complement strand
GTGACATCTGTCCCTTACTCCCTTAGACAAGGTGAGTTACTGTTCACTGTTGCTGTAAAATAAGATCTATTTTACAAAATTTCTCAACTTCTAGGTGCTTTTCCAGACTTTTTATTATTACTACTCATTCTGCAACTATTTTTGATTGCACTTTGTGTCTTCCTCAGCTTCATGCAGACTACAGAACCTTCAGTGAGTAGATTTGAGCATCTTAGACCTGTTCCAATACCCCAAAACAAGGAGCTTTGAATAGGGGGAAATTGTCATTGGCAACTTTATTCAAGAGATGCTGAGCAAACAGAGTTCCAGAGCAGAGTTACATGGAGAGAGATGAGGTGGAAGGGTTGTGCTTCTTATCTCTCCAGCATGGTTGGATGTGAGGAGTTGGGACCTGGGGTAACACGGAGAGAGTGGTTCAGGTCAGTTCCTTCTTGGCTGAATCAGGGCCTCCCATGTGTACTTAACTCCCAACAGGATGAACTGCTTAATTCAAATTAAGCAAGGACTTTGTTGTTTTTCTGCATTACCAGCTGATATGGAAATAAAGGATCAAAGAGCTTCGATATCAGATTAACTCATAAAATATCCTGAAACTTTCAAATGGAATCTTTTCTCCCCAAGGGTTACACACCAAGGCCATTTGGTGCTGGTTTTTCCTTCCCAAATGGCTGAAATCCACCACTGCAACCACAAATCCAACCCAGAGTCTTTCACCTGAAGAAGCCACGAGTTCCAAATGCCAGCTCCCAGAGCTCCCACACGTGAGACCCCGAGGCAGAGTTCATCCCAGCTCCATGCCATGGGAACAGCAGCTTGTGCCACAATCTGCATTATGCAGCTTGCAGTTACCAATACAAAAGGAATAAAACAATCCCATGAAACGTTAGGGAAATTCTCCCTCTGAGTCAGCCCCACAGGCAGCAGGAATCGCCAAATCTCTATGCAAATGGCAATTAGAGGCTTTCCTTGGGAACTGCAAGGAAGTGATGCCACTATGCAAATCTGAAGGGGAAAAAAGAGGTGAGACAGGAAACCTCATTTGAACTCTGCTTGTGGAGAAGCCAACGATCAAAATTTATGTTTTTGAGAGCTACACCAATAAATTTATGCTACTATTTCTATCAAGGCTTCCAAAGTTATGCATAAGTGCTGTGCCAGGATAAATATTTTCTGAGCCAACAGCTCACTTGGGTGGGGACCTTGATAGAGCAGAAACATCTATTTCAGTTGATTCAACATGTTCCATTTATTCTTGGTGAGACGAGGCCAGAAACAGGCAGCCAGAGCAGCAAAATGCTTTTATTGCCTACATGTTGATTAATAAAGATCTATTTAATGGGTAAGAGGACCTGGATGAGCACCTGGCCAATCTGCAGATGCAAAAGAAGTTTTAATACAGCTCTGTGAGGGAAATAGTAATTTTCTAATTGTGCAACAGTTTTCTTGCAACCAGGTCACTGCTTTGAGTCATTTAATCTGCAGTTGTCCTCATTGAAATAAGTGCTTTCACAATGCTGGGAACATCTGTTCTTAACTTTGCAGAGCAGCAGAGGATCATTCCCTTCTGATAAAGGTGTTTCTTGGAAAGTCAGGAAGAAGAAATATTGTACTGTGCTTTCAAGTATGGAGATATCTTACAGGGGCAGCTGAGAAAGGAGAAAGAAAATGAGAAACAAGCCCTGGTAGCTGCAGTTTGGCTTGGGGCTGATCCCTTGCTCTATTCAGAGACAAGACATGCACGTTGTTCTGCAGCAGGACCTGTTCTTTTGGATCCAATTCCAACTTGTTTGAGAAGACAAGACATGCTACTTTCAGCTCTGCTCGCTGGTAATGGCATCACAAGAAGATGAAAATCAATGCCCAGCTGGCTCCTGCTGCATTAGGGTAAAGAACCTGCTGGCATTTCTGGCTGAAGTCACTATCAAGGTTTAGTGACCCAAGAGATTAAAACAGTGCAAGGCAAAAATCGAAATCACTTCTCACAACTGAAAAGTAACATGGAGTGGGCTAATGGCTACTCATTTTAATGGCAGAAGGTTTTTATTTTTTAACACTTATTTTTCACCAATGAAAGCTATGTCTGCAGGGATAGAGTTTTTTGTGCCTTTAAGGCTTTTTTGTTCTTTTATAGCCTCGAGCTGCCTCCCTAGGATCCACAAATACTGTGTCTCCTCTTGCACTGTTGAGGGATGTTTAAAATTGCAATTCTTCATCCCTCAGGAGGGCTTTAGTCTGCTGCACGAGGATGGCTCTATTTCATTTACTTGTGTTCGTTTTTCTTCAGCCCTGAGAAAGCTTTTTTTTTTTGGAAAATTCCTTTTGGTGAGTTGATTTAATCCATGAACCCCCAGGAAGGTTTTACAGCTTTTAATATTAAGCTGCCACACTGGTCTTGTTTATTCAGGTTGGTGGCTAATAGATGAGGTTTTGAGTTTGACCATCAATCATCTTTGGTGCCAGCAGAAAGCTGAAGTTGCCACACATAGCTCACATGTGCTTGGTCATGTGGTAAATCAGTAAAAAAAGAAGAGAGAAAGAGTGACACAATTACAGAAAGTGATGCGAAAAGCAGGGGACTTGGAATCTCACAGACTACACTGCAATTGTGTTGGGCATTAAACATTGTCAAAGAGAGAAAAGTTGGGTTTGATGCCCAGAAGAGAAATAGCCAAACCTAAGCTTTCCAAAGCAAGCAGCCAGGCCTGGCCCAGTGCTGACCAGCACAATCACAGAATTGTTTAGGTGGGAAAAAGCCTTTAAGGTCAAGTCCAGCCATGAACCAGCAGTGCCAGGGTCAGCACTGCCCTCAGCACCACATCCACACACCTCTGCAATCCCTCCAGGCACGGTGCCAACCACTGCCCTGGGCACTACTGCCACATGAGCTTCACTTTCACTACTCCAAGGAGTCTCCAGGTGGCACAGCTCAGTTCTGCAGCCACTCATCTTCCCTACAAACCTCAGGGAGATGTTTTGGGGCTGATCAGGAGCCGCTGGGAGCACAGGAACATGCTCCACTGGCTCCTCGCTGTGCCCTGGTCTCTCACAGAAACAACCCAAGCACATGCAGAGGAATACAGAGTCCTCAGGGTGACCAGATGAGTTTCAGCCATGTGCTACCAACAGCCTGCAAAGCTCAGGGTGTTCTGTCTCTTCCATGCCCTGCACCAGGTCCTACTCAGGTTCCCAACACCCAACTCTTCCCTCCTTGCATCCCACAGCTCTGTGATGCTGAGTTCGTCCCTGGGGCAAAATACACATCTCATAAAAAAAAATATCCAAAATTCAAAAACCCCAAACAAACACAATCTTCTCCAGACCCTCCAGCTCTAAATGACTTTATCAGAACCAGGGCAGCATAAGGAAACTGCAAAAGAAACTCTGAAGTAAATGAAGAGACCACAGAAAGTTGTTCAAATTCCTTTAAAAAAAAATCTTGTCTGGAAGGGCATGAAGTTAACGTTGTGTGCATGTCAGAAAAGAATCAAAAGACAGTTACCTTAACCAGGGTGTTGTGGCTTTTTCAGTATCTTAATTTCTGCCTGTTTATAACATTTATGCAGGATAATGTGTGCCAGGGAATACTGGGATAGTGACCAAAAGGCATAATTAGGATCTTTTAGTTGTTATCAAATTTTCTCTGTGTTTCAGGGTGAAGAAGATGAGAAAAGTAATTTCCTCTCTCTCCCAAATCCTTTCCTATTTAAACAATAGTGTACTACAGTGCTGTTTAAAAGAAAAAACTCTTTAAAAGGTTATGGATCTGTTCTGCAACATCTCTGAATGGAGACAGGAAAGATCTGCTGCAGTAAATCTGAAGACAGGTTAGGGTTCCAAAAAGGTAAAAATAATCCCTTCAGACTTAGGGAGATCATTTAAGCTCAGAATAAAGTCTCCTCCTTCTAAATGAGGATAATAATGATAATAATAATAATGATAATCATAATAATAGCAATAATATTGCATAGGTCAGGTTCATTCAGGTGGTTGAGGAGTGCTGAAGGAACTTTCTGAAAGCACTATGGAAAGAGCAAGTGAAGGACAAAATATTACAATGCCATCCCAATTTAAAAAGCCTAATCGACAGAAAAAAACAACCAAAAGAAAGAACCCACCAAAAAAACCCCAAAACCACCAAAATGCAACCAAAAAACCAAACAAACATGCAAAGAATGATTAATCACTTCTTGTTTGTGTCCTCCCTAACTGCAGGGGCTCCTCCTTTGCTTCTCAGCACTCCTGAAGTTTTAAGTGAGCACAGCTCCACTCCCAGCAAACCTCTGTGAGTCCAGATGTGCCCCCTCCTCCCTCAGCTGGCCTGGGGGACGCTGAGCAATGTCCCCAACCCAGGAACAAACCAACCAAAATTGGCAATTTCCTTCCATTTCAGATCTCTCCGATTTCTGTTGTAAGAGAACATTTAACTGGAGCTTGCAATCTCCTGGAACGATTTTTCCTAATGAAGAAAGCAATGATGCATCAATTGTTTCAGTGGAGATCAAGATGTGAACATTTGTCTTTTCAGAAAATCATCAAACATGAATATCCACTGCTTTTGAGTCCACATCCTCTCTGGTGCCAGGCACTGGGAATTTCAACTCTCGCTGTGCAAGGGCTGTTGAAAAAGGGTTCTCCCAGATTTAGAGGAATAGCATGCAGCTCGATACAAATGTTCTCGAGTTCTTACGAAAAGTAATGAGCGCCATAAATCCCAGGAATTTGGCTCAGCTGAAAACAGCGACCGGGTGAGATCAGCTGAGCAAGTTATTTTGTCAAGTGAACACCACGCTGCTCTCCACTGAGAAAATCCTGCTGGAGCACCTCCCCTGTCCTGACAGTTCCAATAAAACATAAATTGGTGGCATAACCATCCCCTTTGTTTGTCTGTCTGTAGCCAGTAAACCATCCCAGCATCCAAGACATTTTTGCCTTGTTGTTTTACTAACCCACGGGGAACTCCAGCCCTGCCGAGCTCCTTGCTGGGCACTGAGTTTGCTGCTCCAGTGCCCAACCTGCATCCAAGTGGCCTTATTACTCCAATGGCTTGTGTTTCCACCTCTCTTTTCTTAACCAAGATCTCCCACCTGGAAAATCCTCTGTTTGTAGTTAAGCAATCTGAGTCCATATAATTCATAGCTGCAAAAGAATCTTTTTGAAAAAACCCACCACTGGGCTGCATAGAGCAAGAACAGCATTCCTGGGATTACAGGACTTGGAGAGGAATAAAAGCTTTCACTGTCAACACTACAGAACAACCAGGAATGCTGTGGCTAGAAAATTCACGCTGTTCTCTCAGCCTCCCCCTCTCCAGGGCTCTGCTATTGTTCCAGCTGGGATTTGGAGGATCCCGGACTTATTTTCTTCTCCTTCCAGATGACTCATGGCAGATGCCATCTTTGTTCCCCCAGCCCTATTCCCCTCAGCTCCTACCACTGCCATCCCTTCCTTGGCCCAGGAGGTTGGGATTGCAGAGGAGGGTTATCCCCTCCATGGGGTGAGGGGGACATGGGAGGAGACCTCACTGACACCCCCTGATCCAGAGGAGCCAGACCTAAACCAGCCCAGCTGCTCCCCAGTGCTGCTGAGCCAAAGCTGAAAACACGGAATCACCAAAGATTCTGGTCTGGAAGGGACCTACAGTGATCATCAGGTCCAACACATGGGGTTTATTTCTGGCTCTGGCCATTCCTAATGCGCTCTCAGGATAATTAAGTCTGAAATAAACCTCTGAGCATCTCTGACACCACTGCTGGAACACATTTATGTGTCGCAGTTTTACATTCCAGCACGTGTCACCTTCCACACCATCCCTCCCACGCAGGGTGGCTGAGCAGGGAGAGGTTTCAGTGCCTGATTCAGGAGGTGCCGAGTGCTCCCCAATGCCAGTGAGAGCTGACAAAGCTCAGCAGCAGCAGCATCAGGCTCTGGATTTTCACACCGACTGTGAGAACAAGCAAATCTCTGTAGATAATCAGAAGCTACTTTTACGACCACCATTTCCAAGAATAAAAATCCAACCAGTGTCCCAACTGCAAAAGCAGCTCCCTCAGGGTTGGGAAAGGATGGGCAGTGCAGGAGAACCATGACTGTGCTGCCTGGATGGAATTCCCATGGGTGGCATTCAGTGCTGATTAAGTTGACAACAAAATAGTACCTTAGGATTTACATGAAGGTGAGGATCAGCATGAAGTTGGTCTTTTCCAGTCCTTTTTACCTGCACTGCCTAGGAAGAGAGACTGGGACAGTTCCCTAATTAAACAGGCATTGCTGGGAGCACAACTGGAGCTTGGGTGTGGCTGCTCTGTTCTTCTGTCATCCCCTGGCTCCTCCAGACACTCCCACTTCTTCTTTTTCTTTTAATTCCCTGCATTAAGCACCAGTATCACTGCTCATTGTAGTCCAACTTTAACAGCTTCTGAAAGAGCTAAGTTCCCTTAATGGATAATATGTAAGCAAACCACAGATGCTCTAAAATGAGATACTGACCTCTTAAAAGAAAGATCTCTCTCAGTCACTGTTATTTAAGACAATGAGCAAGAAAAGTGACATTTTAAAATACTCTCTAACTCCTGCATGCTGCCATATGCTTCTTCTCTCTTTTGGTAACAATTCCCTTTTCCCTTTTAACTATTTGTCCTGCACTTGCTGTTTGCTGTCTTTCTCCACCAAGCTCCAATAATTCATTCTGTTCTATTCAGGAGGTGAATATTTGTGTATTTTCCAGTTGTGTCTGATTACCAAAGCTAACATTTGATCACTGACTTCCACACATGCACCATCATCCTCAACTCTTTTCCCTTTGACAGTTGCACAGTTGGTGAGAGCTTCCTCTCCTGCAGTTCCTGCCATATGGAGCTCCTGGGAACTTTCAACTCCATTGATTTCCAGCTCCTTTCAAATCCACCTGCAAAGCTTTTTCTGTGCTTGCATCTCGGTTTCTATCTCCTCCTGCTAATCTGAAACCTCATGCTATACAGAATAATTTACTATTACATTGTAATTCCCCTTCCTTTCATAGCTGGCCATTAAAGAAAATGATACACAAATATAAAAGGTGCCAAATGCAAAATTATGATTTATCCTAGCAATCTCAGTCATAATTAAAAACTGAGGGGTGCTGTTGTATCAAAGTGATTAATAAATATATCAATGGATTTGAGCATAAGGTAGACACCTCCTAAGGTAAAAAGGGGTAGAACTGGCTCCAAATAATGTCAGTGCTCATTTATGGTACCTGAAGTCCATAATGTCCCATCCCTGGAAGTGTTCAAGATTGGGCTTTGAGCAACCTGGCCTAAGGAAGGTGTCCCTGCCCATGGCAGGGGCTGGAACTGGGTAATCTTTAAGGTCCCTTCCAACCCAAACAGAATTCTGTCAAGTCAACATTGCCATACACCTATGGGGCACCTATACCCACGAAAAGTCCTTTCCAGAGATATAACCAGGATCAGACTGATTCCTTCCTCTACTGGGAAGGCTGAAGAGAGACCCAGAAGCTGCCCAGAACTGGATGCTGTGGTCTGTGTGTGCCAAACAACCTGAGCAGTGCCTCCACTCCCACTGGATTCTTCACTGATTCTCTGTGGCTCTCCACAATCTTCCTTTCAATAAAAATATTTTTATTTGAAATTTTCTCACCACGAGTAGTTAGCAAAGAAATCCCCTCTTGTGCAGATGTGGAACCACCAGATTTTCAGCCTGTGGGGTAGCTTTGTCCCTCTGCCTGTTGGTCTCCTAATTTTCACAAGGTTTTATGGGAGGAAAGCAGCTGAAGCACACAGGTCCCTCCTGAGCCCAGTGCTGGGGGTGTCAGAGGAGCAGTGGATGCAGGAGAGGACACAATCCTCAGCCACACAGATCTGCACAAAAACCAACGATCTCGGATCCCTGCTGGTCACAGACAGAAACTGCAGGAACTATTTAATGTGACAATATCTGGTGATGTGGTTCCTGAAAGTCACAGTGCAAATTTCTTGCAGGTTCTCACTCTCCAGAGGCTGTCGAGCCCCAGCAAGGGCTGCTCTCAATGAATCACTGCTGAGGTTTAAGATCATCCACATGCAGGCAGAGCTTCCCATTTCTGTGGGAGCAGAAATGGGTCCTGGGGGAGAAAGTTTGGAAGCATTTCAGTGCCGTGGGTTGAAGCAAGCAGAGCAAACAGCAGAATTTCACGACCACCTCCAGCTGTGCTGACTGGTTGGATCTCAGTTTCCAAAGTGTCCCTTGGCTCACAAAGGCTCCCTCCATCCTCCTCCCCTGCAGCCAGCCACAAAGCAAACCTGGCCTTTTAAATAACCTAACCTAGAGCTTATTTGTCTCATTCTGGGAGACTGTAACATGTTCTGAGAAAGACAACACTTTGGGAAAGTCTGGGAATTTGAGGCACAGACCCCAGGCTGCCATCTGATGATATTTAGAACTCTCTGATACCTTTAAAAGTCTCAGAATCATGGAATGGTTGGTGCTGGAAGGGACCTTAAAGATCCTCTCGTTCCAATCCGGCTGCCATGGGCAGGAACAATTTCCACTGGATAATTTCTAAGAAGAAATATGGACAAAAAGCCCTAAACTAAAGGGCTAATATTACTCAAGTGTTCCAGCCATCAGATTAAGAAGTCCTTGGGACTCATACCATGGCCATCAATGTCTATTGCTCATCTGTGTCTCACTGATTCCTTGCTCCCAGCTCCACAAACCCGCTGGCAGCAGCACTATTCCCAGCAAGGAGAAGGTGTGGCAAACCTTAGAAGTTTCTCTGTGCTACACAGCAACTGAAATTTCACAAAGATGCATCACAGCATTCATCTGAGAACAAATATATTTAGTTGGCATGGAAACAGTAAGTTGGGCTGAGTGTGGTAAATATCCAGCAGTCATAAAAAATCGAGCAAGTCAGGATAATAAACATTAGAAATGAAAACTGGCTGAATGCTTTTGAATCATGGCTCTTTTACAATTATCACTCCTGTTTTCATTTGAACATGAGTGAAATCCACTTAAACTAAGCTGTTCCATTTTATGCCAAATACTTCTATAACATCCTCATTCAGATAACTCCTTTCTCCTTTTTTTATAATCTGTTTGAGGAAAAAGAAATTAAAGGACTGAAAACCTCCATTGCTATTCTCCTTCATTTCCTCAGCAATATTAATGAACATAATTGATTTTCTGTCTCAGAATCTCTCTCCTTTAAGACTCTATTTATGCCTTGATTGCTTGGAGGTATCCCTATGGTTTGAGTATCTATGGTGTTGCTACTTCAGATTTTTGCAAACACGAGGAACTTTTTCCCCCTGTATTATCCCAAATTTTATATCATACTCAATCCAAATCTATGGCTAGAATCATTAGAACAAGGAATGAAAAGAACAGAGGTTTTTTTCTGAGAAATTTCTTGTGTGTAATTCCCAAATGACAGATTCTTGGAGTTTTTTAGTAAACTGAGTTGGGGTGATTACCCTTCAAAAAAGAATTTGAAATGAAATCAATTTGAAAAGAAATCTAGGTAGTATAGAAAAAAAGGACCACTCCCACAAATTTTTATACAGGCCCCAATTCAGCAAAACTTGTTGCACATGCCTGAATTCCTGGATTCATTCAGCTCTCAGTGATGTGTGTCATTTTAAATTACACATTCACAGGATGTAGAGTCTCCTGTATGAACAATGGAGATTTTTTAACTGTGACTGACAAATGCACAAAGCCACAGGACTTAAGAAACGTTTAGTAGGAAATCTTGCCTCACATTAGATCCAGGCACACGTCAGAGACAACCAAGGGATATGTTCACTCCAAAAATACATGATAAAGGAACACAATGGGATCACTCAACAGGAAGCTGATCCCAGAGTTATGGAGGACTGAGATATAAGAAACTTCAGTGCTGCTTTGCAAGGAAATGGTTTGGACACACCCAAATTTGCCAGAAACCTTCCCAGACTGCTTTAACAGTCTTGTGACCATATATACTTAACAACACCAATGATTATATATATAAAATATATATATATATAACTGTATACTACATGTGAGTTTTCACATTTACTGACACTTTACCACTTCCCATGAATACAATTATTTATCTCTCAAGAGGCTGGCCATCTCATTTTTACAGGAAACATCCAACATTTTGACCTGAAGAAAGATGATACAGCTCTGAGACTCCACTCTCCAAGTGCAGCATTACTGAACAGTGGAAAACCAGGACAGACACAGGACAACCTTTATGGGAAAGATAAAATTATTTAGGCCAGTGCTTTTGACAAATGTGATTGGAACTCATCATCCAGAGATCACTGCCATATGGCACTGCTGGTGAGACAGCACAGACACAACGTGATTGCACCAGCCCACACTGTAAAATGGGAGAGAAAAAGTCAACAGGAGTAAACACGAGTTCATCCAAGAACACAGAGTATGGGAATGGAAAAGCTGCATACAAACAACAGCTCCTCTCTCCAACTGCAGCGCCACACTCGCCTCTAGAACAGCTCAGGGCTTGCTGACAGCCCAACAGATTCTCTCCCCTTCGTTTAGAAGATCGTTTGTCTCTCTGGATAATTACAGTAACGAAAGGTTAAGCCTGTGTGATCACCAGAGGGTCACTGTAACAAAGAGTTAAACTCTGTGGCTCTGTCAGCCACTCTTAAAGGCTGAAGAGTTACAAGGACATTGCACTGGAAGAAAGGCCAGCATGGAGCACTAAGATACCACCCAACGAGCCATAACGAGAAACAGCTTTTTAGTTTTAATTAAAAGCACAACAAAATGTTTTTTCATGTCTCATTCATTTGTTTGTTGTTGTTATAGAATCAAAACACAAGATTTTTCCTTTTAATGAAAAACAGAAGCTCTTTAACCCTCTCTCCTCCTTATTTATAGACACGTAAAAGCTTGGAAAAGTGGCTTTTGTAATGGCACCAGCACAAATCTCCATGTTTTATGCAAGTCTGATTCACACAGTATTTGGTAAAAGCAGAAAGCAACTTACTGCCCTGAATATTTCAACTCTCTGATCAGCTGATGAGTTGTTAACTACTGTTAACACTTGATGAACGTGCTTACAGGTGGCCTGGCCAAACCTAGTAACTGGAAACATGTCAGAGCTGTCACTTTTGCATTTTCCTTCTGGAGAGATAAGCAGAACTAATGAATTAACTGGTCACAGAGAAGAGAAACAACAACTTCCAAAATGTTTGTCTGCAAAATCGACAGAAGCCACCTAAACCAAACCAGCTTCAGCAGCTCCAGCTGCTTCAGAAAGTCCCAAGGGAGGAAAGGCAGAGACAAAATCATTGATGAACTTGGATATGAGCTCTACCAAAACTGCCAACACAACCCTGCAGGAAAAGCTCAAAGATGGACAGCACCCTGTAATTGAAATCATGTCCCTGTTCTGTTGTACTGGGGAACAGGGTGGAACCATCTGAATGAGTCCTGCATTAATTAACCCTGGACAGGAGAGCTCTGGAGGTTGCTTTGGAGCAGATGCTCATGTAGGAGGAAACCTTGAAGGCAGAAAGGGAGGCCCACCCTGTGAATCTGCACGTGCAGCCTTCTACCTCTGCATTTCATGAGTCACTTCTTATTTCTTATTCTGGATCCTTCTCAAAATGGGTCAGGAAAAAAAAATAGAAATCAAAATGGCAGTGGCAGAGACTAAAGAAAAACATAAAAAATGGAAGCTATTTGGAGGAGGACATCCCTCACAGCATGCAGCCAGTGCTGTTCCCTGGGAGGGACAACCATGCATGAAAGAACTCATTTTCCTCCTTCTTTTCCAGGAGACTCTGAAGCCAAAATGCAATGCTTGTAGGCATCACTCACCAGCACCAAACCCCTCCAGTGCTGCAGGCACTGCAGCTAAGGATGAGCCTGGCCCAGCATGTGGAGCTGGGAGGCACAGGGGGAACAGAAGGCAACAGCTCATCACTGACACTCCAGAGAGGAAACACTTCAATTAAACACCAAGGGTGACAGAGGATTCCCATGTGCAAGAAGCATGACAGAAACTGAGGAAAAAATAGTTGAAATTAATTATTATTCATCTTCTATAATCTCCCCAACTTGTTACTCCTGCAGGTATAGAGTTAGAAATGCTTTATGTAGGATATATGCTGTTGATATTGTTTACTCAGCACCAAATAAAGTTCTCAAATGCTTCAAAACCTGATTTGGACTGGAAATATAGAAATTCCTATCTGATTCAGGTATTCATCACCTGCATATTCTCCTGCATGTTTCAATTCAATCTGGTTTGAATGCAGATCGTTGCCTTTCTGTTCCAATCCTGCCTGTAAACAACAC
>VZTN01008713.1:1576-17508 GCA_013400515.1 Erpornis zantholeuca | reverse complement strand
AAAATTAACAAAAAAATTATAAATCCTTCTCCTAATGTCTTAGAATGAATGCCTCCCAAACTGTCTGTAGGACAGGTCAGTTTGACACTCAAATAATTTTAGAGAAGTAAAATTATTTTAAATCTTTTGGAGGTGTCTTGGCTGCAGAAGAAATTGTAGATTCACATGTGGGAATGTCCCTTGGTGAGGTTCTCATCAGAGGGTCTATCTGAAATAAGCACCTTTTTGCCTTAAGTTCCAAGACATTATTTCTAACTTAAATTTGCTTGGGTTTTTTACTCTTTTGGGAAGAAGAGGTTTTTTTTTTTTTTTAAGGAATGAGTATTTGTTCAACTAACTCTTTTTTTATTTTTTATTTTTTGTAGATCATACAACACATTAAACTTGATGGAAGATCTGAAACTATTATACAGAACAGCAGGACTGCAAGGCAAAGGCACCTGTTTTCTTTTTACAGACAATGAGATCAAAGATGAGTCCTTCTTGGAATACTTGAACAATGTTTTGTCATCAGGAGAGGTAAGATGCCTCCTCACAATTGATTTTCTGCTCAATAAAATTTATAATTCTGAAGTATAATAACAGATTTTATTTGAATATTCTGTTACAAGTCAAGGGGTACATTTTCAAAAACTAAAACTCAAGTGCTTTTTATCATTTAGAGTATTATTAAAAATTGAGGCAGTCTACAAAATCTACACAATCCTAGGTTAGAGTGAGAGAAGCTATCTCAAGGGACATGAGAATATTTAAAAAAAAATAAAATTGAGACTTGGGAAATACCACTGATGTTTTAAAAAGTAGTGTCTGTTAAATTAACTATTAGTGTACAGTTAGTTTTTGTATAGTAAATTTATGTCCACAATGTATGGGATGGATTTTATTGATTTTATTTACTTATTTGTTATTTCAGGGTTATGTTTCAGAGTAATTGCTACTTGTTATTGGAATATAAACAGAAGGAATCAAAGCCATTGGAGAGTGGGGTTTAAATTTTTACAAGTTAGATTTCAGTCTGTTTAATGGAATCTCTTCAGTAAAAGTTGTTTAAAGGAGGTGGTGGGTCCTAACAACTACAGTGTCCAAGATGTATGTTACTTCCTGCAATGCTGTGTATTAAAAGAACCTTGTGCTGTATCCTCTCTTTTGGACCACCTCAAAAAGCATGAAAAATCTTCCTTTTNNNGTCAAACTTATTTACACGTGATGAAGTAGATGAGATCATTAGTGACCTCATTCCCTCCTTCAAAAAGGAGCATCCACGACGACCTCCAACCAGCGAGGCTCTGTATGACTACTTCATGACCAGAGTCCGTCAGAACCTTCATGTAGTTCTTTGCTTTTCACCAGTAGGTGAAAAATTCCGAAATAGGGCCCTGAAGTTCCCTGCTCTCGTTTCTGGATGCACTATAGATTGGTTCAGCCGATGGCCTAAGGATGCTCTGGTGGCAGGTATGTGTAGGTTTAATCTCTGCAAAGAGATAATTTTCTGATCAGTGGCCTGTAGCTGTTGTAATTGTGTGGAACTTTGCCAGAAGAAACTTATTTGATTCTAAAATTTGATGTAGATATTTTCTTTTTTAAAACTTGCCTGTAGTAAGCTGTTGAAATATTTCTAACAGAGGAAAGGTTTTGAACACAGTTTGAAGAAAAATTCCCTGTTAGGATGTCTTAAAAGCATTAGTAAAGAAGGCAAAGATGCTACTAAAGAAAGAGATTATTTGTGACCGTGTCTGTGCTAGGGCATACAGAGGAATGCTGTGGTTACCCAGTCCCTGGTAGGTAGCAGTTAGGTTCAGAGAGAAAAAAGCAAAAAGTTGTACACTTTGAAGATGAAAGAATGCTGGATCTTTGGGTATATTTTTTGCTGAGAAGTGTGGAATAATACTCATAATCTGATGGTGAAGAGTAAAGAAGTCTGGGGTTTCAGAAGCTTGGTGAAAGCCAAGATAATACATGCTGGCTTGTTTTATAGTGACTTGTTTTTAAGCTAAGAAGTTTTACTAAATATTTACTTACATTTATGCTTTCTTTCTTTCCTAAGTATCTGAACACTTCCTGTCCTCATTTGATATGGACTGCACTGCTGATACAAAGAGGGAAATTGTGCAGTGTATGGGCTCATTCCAGGATGGAGTGGCAGAAAAGTGTTCTGATTACTTTCAAAGATACAGACGTTCCACACATGTGACTCCCAAATCCTACCTGACCTTTATTCAGGGATATAAAACCACATACAAAGAAAAACATGCTGAAGTGCAAATGTTATCAAACAGGTAAACTACTCAGGTTACTTCTGTTTTTCCGTAGTTTTCTTCCCCGGGTAGGTATATTCTGATATACTTCATTTCAAAGCATGGATTGTCTCCTTCTACAGTAAAAAAAGTTATTTTTAATTCCTAGAATTGTGTAAAGGTGTGACTCATTCAAATATCGTAGTTGCTCTTACCATATAAACTGAAGATTATATATATTTGGAGGGGGAAAAAGAGCAGTGATGCATGAAAAATTGAGGTGGAGGAAAATATAAGGTGAATATAAATGATACCTGTATTTTTTTAAAGACTAAAAGAAAACATCTACGTGTAATTTCATAATATATTGATAATAGCATTTAGTTTGCCAGGCAACAACTCTTGTTTTCTTGATGAACATTCGTATCCTCCTGTTATGAACATGTAAGAAGTACACTTGGTGGTTTTGTGAACACAGAGCCTCACTTAGACTGAGCTTTTTATTTGTATCTACAAATGAAGTGTAATAAAGTGGTTTTGATATACTTATTCCTATTTTCAGATGCTTTATTAAACTAATGAGATCTATTTGCATATAAAGCTTCATGTCAGGAACACTCACACCAACTGCTAATTTTACATTATATTTATCATTTAGTATCATCCTTAAGAGAAACTGCCTTCTCAGTTTTGAAAGGCTGTCAAAAAGAGCTGGAAACATTTAAGAAAACTAGTTTATTTCACTTTGAAACATTCTTTGTCTTCAAAGTCAAATTGAATTTGAAATCTGTAGTTACATTATGGGTGAAGGCTTGTAAAACAGAAAGGCCTGGTCAGGTATCTGAAGATACCTTCAGATTTACCAGGTTAGTTCATGCATTCCAATTAATTTACTTAACCCTAGTACCTTAGTTGCATTGTCAGAGTTGCTTTGGCAGGTGTTTCCCTTCATCTGTTCTCCTGTATTTGTTCAGCTGTCCAAGTATTGTGTAGCCTTTGCAATAGCAGCCTCTGTAGAGGCCACATAAACTTGTATGAAAAGTCCCAAGTGAAGACCTTTTGAAGGAAAAAAAGGAGGGGCATTTTAATGCTGAATCGGAGAAGTCTTATCTCAATACTATTTTTCTGTTACGCTCTTTTGTTTTGTCTTGGTTTCTTTTCAGTGTCCACTTCAAATAAGAAATATTGATTGGTTCTAATTATCAGAATTTTGGTAATCAGAAAATGCTTTCTGCTGTATAGAATTCAGTTGTTTGAGTATTGGCTCAAGAGGAACAGTGACATTTATGGAACCAACATACAGGATTTTTATGCAATGATACAGACATACTTTTTCAGTAGAAGAGGGTAAAATTTCAAGCCATAAATTTAATTCATGTACTTTATTGTCCACTTTATTGATTCTGATTCTTGGGTGAAAGTTCTTGTCCAAGTTTCATTATTGGTGTAAAACATCTTTTGCAATAGTTCATTCTGATTGATGAGATTCATTCTATAGATGGAAAGTAGAGTGTAAATTGCATAGTGAATGAGTTGCTTTTTATTTGCATTTTAACTTCAGAATAAATACTGGTCTGGAAAAATTGAAAGAGGCCTCTGAGTCAGTGGCTGCTCTAAGTAGAGAATTGGAGGTAAAAGAAAAAGAACTTCAAATTGCCAATGAAAAAGCTGACATGGTATGTACATCCTTCAAAGTGTATTGCTGTTTGATTTCTTTTTTCATTTTATTCCTTCTATTTTGAAAAGATTAATCAATTAAAATGAAGTGTTGGAAAGAAAGGATCTTGGAGAAAATGATCTTATTTGAGTTTTCTGGAATTGGACAGATATGATTTTACAACAAAAATTCTTTTAACATGGCGTGTGGGTTTTCTCACATTCTAGGTACTGAAAGAAGTTACAGTAAAAGCACAGGCTGCTGAGAACGTGAAGGGTGATGTTCAGAAAGTGAAAGACAAAGCCCAAGCTATTGTAGAGAGTATCACAGTTGACAAAGCCATTGCTGAAGAGAAGCTGGAAGCTGCCAAGCCTGCTCTGGAAGAGGCAGAAGCAGCCTTACAGGTTAGTACTTAGACCATGTATAACACTACCACTAAGAAGGTGGATGCCTTTGAAATATAAAATTGCAGGTGTATTGCAGAAGTCTTCACTTGACAGAAAATAAATATACACATTTTGAGGCTTTTTAGGTTGTGTTTTGTTTTTTCATGTGAGTACCAAACCCCAAATGGTCAGTTTTCAGAAAAGGGCAAATTTTATCTTTCTTTGAAACTGTAATTAATATATCATGCACTGCAGGTTGATGTTCGACCAGTAACTGAATATTACTGTGCACAATGAAAGAATTGCTTTCCATGTAAAATCAGTTGTAATTCCACCCAAATACAAACCTCATATTTTAAGTTTTCACAAAGAAATTGCATTTTCAATAAGTTTTCTGGTCCACAATTTTGTGTCTTCTTAAAAAAAAATCTTTTCTTAGGAGTTGGGACATTACCAAGACTTCATTTCCTTCACTATACTTTTCTTGTAAGGCTTTTTTTTTTATAATAGAATGATAACCCTTTGCCTATATATTTAGGATTAAAAAAGATTAATAAGTTGATCTTGCATAATATTTATCTTTATGTCTGCTCAGCTGACTTTATAGGAGGATGCACCTCAAGACATTTTGCTGTGAGCGGTAGTAGTGGAATCTGAAATATACCTGTTAGATAGTAGCAGGGAGCTCACATCTCAAGAAACAGAGAAGTATGAAGGAAAAACCCAAAGGATATATAAAACTCAAAGGCTTTTATGTAGATTTACTGGAAAGTTTGCCTTTCTATTTGAGAGGCTGCCAGCAGTTGTGATGGTTAAAGACTGATTTGAAGGAATGCCATGATTTTCTCTGAAATCTACTAAAGAAAAATTTTCGTGGTCCTTCTGAATGTGAGACTTCACTTTGAGTGAGAGATGTTTAACAGTCTCTGACTGCCATGATTCTTAAAGGACAGACAGCTGGGAAGAGTGGAATAAGGCAGAAGGTTTGTATTATAAGACCCTGATATTATAGCCACAGGAAAAAGGTTAAAGAACTAGCAACAACAAAACATTAGTAGGCAGGCATTCTGACAAAATAGGCAATGTTAACTGGTCAGCATCTGCAGCAGAAAGAGAGCACTGGTGTTCTGTGTCTGGACCTATATCCTATTAAAGCTTAATTTCTGCTTTTGACTATAATGGCTGAACCAAAACAGTACTGCTCTTCTTGAAATGTAGGGTGATAATAAATGAAAAACTGATTTCAAGAAAAAGTAACATTGTTGTAAGACTTCACAATGGGAAAAAGCAGTTCTTCATCTTGAAATTCTTGAATTTTCTATAATAATTTGCTTTGCCTATGTCTAAAGGGGAAAGGCAAACTATCATAAAAACAGGCCTATCAGCATGAGTATATTTATTCTCAGCATGCATGCATTCATTCATTCATTCATTCATTCATTCATTCATTTATTCATGCCCTTAAGCAAGGATCTTCTCTGTATGGGTCTGCATCTTTCAAAAATCAATCTCATAATCATTACAGGTTTGCAAATTCTAGCTAGGGATTCCTATAGTAGAATTCTGCTTGCAGAGTAGATAAGTGCCTGTTAAATATTTGATAAATAGAAAGGTTGTTACCCAGATTATAAAAAAGTGATTAGCTATTTCTGTCCATTTTTTACATATTTTAGGAATGATAAATGCTACATTAAGAGAAAGGTAGGTATAAAACATCTTTATAAGCATTTCTAAACATATAGTGAGATTAATTTTTTAAAGTTTGAGTAAGAATTGTCAAAGTTCAGTAAAACTTTGTTGCACTTCGCCCTGTAATAAAAATAGCACATTAAATACACAACTATAAAAAAGTAAATAAACAAAAACTAAATGTAACAATTTTGCCACAATTTGTGTATTAGGAAAAAAAGGCTGAGCTGAATTTCTTAACAGTCACTAAGAAGCACTGGTTAAAGTTTTCACACAGATACCTGGAAAAACTGTGGTGAATTATTTGGTGCACGCTGAACCCAACAAGCAGCAAAATATTGAAGGGGAACAAAGTGCTGGCAGAGGGAAGGCAGCCTGGATAGTCTGCAGTACTTTGCAGTCCCTTTATTGAAGTATAGACACAAGTAATTAAAATCTGCCTTCATGAATTCCCAGTGAGACGTGTGCTAGGCTAGAAGCAAGGTGTCATAACACTCACAGTAATCTGTTGCTTACTGTTTGGGCTCTCATGTGCTTGGACTGCTTAAACTGCCTGTGAATAAGCAAAGCTTCTGCTCAGAGTTGTGTGTGTTACAGGAGCAGGTCTGCCCATCAGCATTTCCCATTCTTCAGTGCTTTTTTTGCTCTCTATGTGGTGCAGTAACTGCTCAATTAAATTCTTCTCTAAGGAGTCATCTTCAGCAGACTTTTCTGATAGTCCTTTCTGATTAATGATGTAGAGTTATGAGTTACACTGTTGGACTTGGCACCCTAGGTTTACTTGGCCTTTCTTAATAGGGCCTAGGTTTTCATACATTACCATAATTGACTTTTCTCGTAGTCCTGCTTATACACCAGGAATATTCCTTCTAAGATGTATTAGAAGGTGCAAAGATATATCAGACGTTCTTACCAGTTTCTTTAATTTACCTTCATTTTCCAGACATCAACAGAAAATATTTCCTTTCTAGACTCAGTTTCTGGTCAATATGTTTGCATTTATAAAAACATGTAAAATTTAAAGATATTTCTGGTTTGCTCTTTTTTTGGTCAAAAGTGTTCATGGTAGTTTTAAGCTTTAAGGTGCTGCTGTGGAGGTGCTGAAATTTCCTAGTAGCTGACAGGGGTTAGTAGTGAAAATCTGACTGGGGGTTTCCTTCTAGCTTCGTGCTTTTCAGAGGTAAAAATAACATAATTTTTTTGTCTCCCATTATTACTGTTGGTGAGCTTGTGCTTCATGTTGTGTGAAATAAACAATGACAGTAATTGCTTTGCCCTTTGTTTTGAATTGCCAGACAATAAAACCCACAGACATTGCCACCGTCCGCACCCTGGGCCGACCTCCTCACCTCATCATGCGCATCATGGACTGTGTGCTGCTGCTCTTCCAGCGCAAAGTCAACCATGTGAAAATTGATCAGGAGAAACGCTGTACTGTCCCATCATGGCAAGAATCTTTGAGACTGATGACAACAGGGAACTTCTTACAGAGCCTACAGGTGCATGTGCAACCTTTTTTTTTTTTTTAATAATGCAAGAAAATAAGGGACAACGTTTTCTCTGGTGTTCATAGGAGAACAAATGTGCAAGGGCAATCACACAATAGATCTGAGATGTTAAGGGCTTAAGAATAAGCATGTCAGAATGAAATAAGCTTGAATCCTTCTTGCAAAGTCATATCATAAATAAATTATAATTTTCCTAAGGAAGGCAATGAAATTGTTTTCACTGACAAATGACTCAAAGCTTTAAGCATTTGGTTTGGATAGCCATTATTTATCTGTTTTATTAGAACTGATAACAAATATCTTTTTTCTGGTATTTAACTTTTCATCAATTTTCAACATTGCAACTTGTACGCTGGCTTGCAAAAACATAGATGATTATTAGGATGAACACTATCAAAACTTAAAAATTTGGTATTTTTTTGTTCATAGCATTTGTCTAGGGAAATGGAAAGAGTAACTAAAGGGATTTCCTAAACAAATCCCTTTACATAACTTAAAATAATAATAATATGATTTATCTAGTTGGAATAAATGGTATGTTATCCTGCTCCACTGAGTGTTATCATCCCTTATTTCTGCATTTTGAGTTTACTTAATGTGTCACTGGTCTAGCAGGAGGCTTGACCAGCTTTACATACTTGGTAGTGGCATGGATGTTATTTATGTAATATTCACATTGCATCTACTTGTAAGGGTTTTTAGTTTACTGAAGGACTTCAACATTTCATTTGGCTTGAGCATAATTAAACCTATTTGTGATTCAGAGAATAACTACTTTTCAAGTTCTTCAGCGATAGACTTTCATTATACTTTGTAAATAAATTTGAGGGAGAAAATTGAGTGTTTTTCAGGAGGAAAAATGAAAACTATGCTTTTTGGAGAAAAGAGAGGGTAAAAACAAATTTTTAAAAATGAAATACATTCCACTGATACGGTAATTTAAGGATTAGATAGCTGTCTTGCTCTTTCAAAGGACTGTCTTGTAGAAGGTATGGTTTTGAACCAGAACTAAATTCTTCCTTTTCTTTTTCAAAATTGTTAAAACACTTATTCTGTCTTAAGCAAAACGAAATTTCAAGCAGGGTATCAGTGATATTTTGAATTAATGATTAGCTGTGTAACAGTAAGATAGCAAAGAATATAAATGAAGGCAAAATTTTATCCATTTTGTAAGTATCTATAACAGAGGAATGACTTTGTAAAGGTCTTAAAGGCACATGAGACAAATAACTTCATGTTAGTTGTTTGTAAGTAACACTTGTGATCTTCATAGTGTTCTGTGTTTTCTGGCATATGTGCAGGAATAGTTTACACTTATTACATATATATATCGCACTTTTAAATTTTTTTTTTTTCAGCAATTTCAGAAGGACACAATTAATGAAGAAGTGGTAGAACTTTTGAGCCCTTATTTTGAAATGGCAGACTACAACATTGAGACAGCCAGGAGAGTGTGTGGGAATGTTGCTGGCCTTTGTTCATGGACCAAAGCTATGGCTGTATTTTTTTCCATCAACAAAGAAGTATTGCCTTTAAAGGTACATCTGTTAGTCAGTCACAAACACACTTTGCTCCTTCTCATCCTCACCTGTTTGCACGTGAGGATTTAATCTACAGGAAACTTCATCTGCCTTTTTTGAACTGGTGCTTCCCTGTCCAGAAATTTATTATTTCGAACTCTGCAATTCTAGAATAAAATATAGTACAAATGTACTTCCACTTGTAAGTTGTCAAAATTATGAAAGAGATGGCGTGGTTTTATGGACTCCTCCTGGACCCCTACTAAATGGGGATAAAGCATCTGTCATCTAGTTAAATACACTACTGCAATTGCTCTACCTTAATTTAGAATAAAGTAGAAAAAAGCCTTGAGATTTTGATGTTCCAGATCTCAGTTCAGAAGAAGATTGTACAGAGACTCTTCATAAGTGTTATATAGAGAAAAAAACAGGCCTAAGTAGTTAGAATGAAAGTCAGGAAGAGGATGGTCAAGCATGTTTAACAGAGAATAGCTTGTGTTTATAATAGGAAGGGCTGAGAGGGGAGCAAGTTTTGTATTTAGACATAGCATATTGGTTGGACAAATCAAGTAGGCTTCTAGAGGCATCATTCTCTTCTGCCAGCTATGCCAGACTAACTTTTGTGTCAGATGAAGAATGACTGGCATTCCCAGAAGTATTTTTAATTTTTTTTTACCTAATTGACATTAAAGCAGCTGCTCAAGTGCAGCTATCTGAAATAAGAATTTAGTTTGTTTTAAAACTCAAATGAAAGGTTTTACTAAGTGATAAACTCTCTACTGAAGAGTTTGATTTGGAAATGTAGTACATTTCCAAAGGAAAATTTTCTGAAATATATTATAGCAAATACTTTGAAATCCTCTGTGTATGTTCACTTTTATGTTTTTATGCTCTCTAGGCTAATTTAGCAATTCAGGAGAAACGCCTAAGCAGTGCTATGCTGGATCTGCAGAAAGCTCAAGAGGAACTGGGAGCCAAGCAAGAAGAATTAGATATTGTGCAGGCAGAGTATGAAAATGCAATGAGAGAAAAACAGGTGAACTGCTCTTTATAGAAAAGAAGTCTCTACCCTTACTTTAAGGAACACTTAATGTGTTCTTTCAATTTCAGTATTATTCCCTGAAAAAGATGTTGATGGACAGTGGATAAGAGACAGATAGTATTTGAATACTGCCTCTTCGGTTTCCACCTCTCTCCCTTGCCTCTGACCCTCTCCCCTCTTCCTTCCCACCCCATCAAAAACTGTTTTATTTGGATTCTTTATTTAGTGCCTACTACTGTAACTTCAAGTTTCGTGTATGCTATATATGTATAATGTATATGAAATTCTGGATAGAATTCCCCAGAATTAATAAGTATCAGGAATTTTGCATGCTATTCAACAACTACACCAAAATGAAAGTTAAGAACAGAAATATTAAAAAGAAATATTGAATCTGACAGATGTTGATAGTTTGTCCCGGTATATTATTTCCATCTCACTTTCCCTACTCTGCATGGTAAAAGAGATGTTTGAGAATATATTTCTACGCTGTTGTTTATCTACTGCTTTAAGGAGATGTAGAGATTTTTCTGGCCTATCAGATATATGACTGTAAATAATTTCTCTTGGTGTATGGTTTTCCCTAGACTTTGCTGGAAGATGCTGAGCGTTGCCGACATAAAATGCAAACTGCCTCAAGTCTTATAAGTGGCTTAGCAGGTGAAAAAGAGAGGTGGACAGAACAGAGTAAAGAATTTGCCATGCAAACCAAGAGGCTAGTTGGTAAGTTTTTACCCACACCTTTGAACTTGGAAGCAAGTTGCTTGAGTTGTAATGGGTAGTGAAACCAAGAACATTTGAAATGTCAAACTTTTTCTTTGTATCTTAGACTCCTGTCTCAAAAATGAGGGTAATTGTTTTAATTCCTTTGCTAAAGCACTTTTCGGTGAAAAATAAATATAAGGCTAAAGTTCATATTTAAAAAGAAAAGATAGTGGATGTTGTGAATGTGGTGGGACATATTTGGGACAGAAATGTTTAACTTGACTAATGTTTGTAGGCAACAGTCCAAAGAGAGCGATATGTTAGCAAGTGCCAATAAAATGTGTATAATTGAGAATATATATAGAGGAGAGGAAGACCGATACGCAGGCACTGACATTTATATGTAGAAGTCAATATTTTTAACTGCAGTTACTAATGTTCATAAAAATTTGCTTATTGGAAAGTCATTATTATTTTTTTAAATTTGCACATGTAAACTAAAGTACTTTGTAATAAATAATTGGTTCATTAAATGAACCAATCAATAAATGAAATTTCTCTCATCATTTACGGCAAGCTGAAGTTTCTTCTCTGACTTTTACCTTGAAAGGCTGCAAAAGCAGATATTGTTGTATAGGTTGTATTATAATAAATAGGTTTATTTTATTTGCTGGTATAATATGTAGATGTGTATTAACTTATTGAAAATATGGGATACTTTCCCCACAAATTCATCCTATTTCTTTTATAGGTAATTTGAAAGTGTCCAAAAATTTTAGGGCTGATTATAAAAGTATGATAACTTCTCCAGATTAAATCTTGCATTCTTATTTCAGATGTAAAAAACCCCCTCAAAATATGGTGCCATGAAATTCTGGGGGAAAATTTTGAACCTGAACAGAAGACTAAAAGTTGTCACAGTTGTCACTCCATAATGATGCCTGGGACAGTTTTTATTACTAGTACTCATAACTGATTTACAACAACTTAATTGAATTAGTACTTATAAGGGGTTTTTCTCCCTCTCTTCCCTGTCCCCCCAAATATTGTTTAAACCTGTTCTCATGATTGCACAAGGAAATGATGGAATTGGAACTTTATGAGTAAGTTCATTCTGCCCTGCCATGTTCGTGCAGGATCTGGTGTTTGGAATAGCGTTATGTGTGTGCTCAGTTGCCCTTGGCAAGCTGCCAGATGCTGATCTCTTGATTCCTACATTGTAAGGACAGAGTAAATGTGGCTTCTACTGGAATGCAGCATTGTCACACCATGCAATGAGCCTTGGGAAAAAGACTGGTTTGCCTTCTTTACAGGTCAAAGTGTGTTCTTCAGTTACCAGCCAAAATGTGTAGCAACCAGTGAAGGAAAAACCTTGTTTATTAGAATTGCTAACGTTGCAATGCTTTGGTTTGTTTAGGTTTCTTTTCCCCTCCTTTTTCTCTTTCAGGTGATGTACTCTTGGCTACTGCTTTTCTGTCTTATTCTGGTCCTTTTAACCAAGAGTTCCGCAGTCTGCTGTTAAACGACTGGCAAAAGGAAATGAAAAGCCGAAAAATTCCTTTTCGTAACAACTTGAACCTCATAGAAATGTTGGCTGATGCTCCAACTATCAGTGAATGGAACCTGCAAGGATTGCCAAATGACGAATTATCCATACAGAATGGAATCATTGTCACTAAAGCATCTCGTTATCCTTTATTAATTGACCCACAGGCACAGGGAAAAATTTGGATTAAAAATAAGGAAGGCAGAAATGACCTTCAGGTAATAGAAAGGCTTGTACTTTCATAATCCCTAAAAACTCTTAGCTTACAAAGCATTACAATTCAGTGATTCACATAATGCTTAGGAAATGTCAATTATATAAAAAGTATGGTTTGAATATAAAAAACATCTCAGATATATTTTAGTAGATTTGATATTTGGCTAGACGTGGAAATGTATCCTTTAGCACCAATTATTCCATTTGCTTAATGAATTTATTTTGATGAAACACAAACTGTTGGAAAACAGGCTGGATGGGCAATGTCTGATAATAAACATGTTTTCAGAATAATATAAGTGTTAGAAAAAAAAAAACCATGTTGATTAATACAATTTCATGTAAGTGTTTATAAATGAAGATTCACAGCATGTTTTTTTTATTCTTTTAATCAGAAATTATTGTTAATTTCTGTTGTTTTAATATGAATGTCAGGAGCTAAGTTCTCTGCAAATATACAGGGAAGATGTATTGCTAGAATGTACAGAGGCAAGATACACAAATTCAGTGCAAACTAGAAAATATGAGGAAAAAAGCCCTTACTGGCTACAATTATGATTATACCAATAAATCAGCTTTAAAAAGAAAAATCCCTGGAAACCATAAAAAGTAGTTTGAGGTGTGATAATAGAGTGGGTCTGAGAATATAACAACCACTTTCATGTTGATTGCTATCTAGGAAACCTTTAATGGTTGCTTAGTTATGTTAAAAATGATTATTAGTTTGTTTATGGCTTACTTAAAGTCTAAGCCAAATGTGGTTTTTGAACATGTTGAAAATCGCAGTTATACTGGAAACTACTTTTTAAATGAAAGACTATTTAAGGTCCTGTTCTATGTAAACCTCTAATTTTCAAGGGTGAAAAAACCCCAGAAGAGCTCTTATCTTGGAATTGACCCTGCTGCAGTTTGACTTGGAGATGTTATCCAAGATAAAATTGAAGGTGCTGAAAGGTTCCTGTGAACTTTTCCTGTGAAATTCTTGGTAGTTGCACTCATAGAATACCAAAACTGAAAGTGCTCAGTGCTGCTTTGCTTCTACTTTTGCAGCTGAAAAATAGAACTTTGTGTTCCATGAGACCTGGCACTAGGGTATGCTGATGTTACCTTTCCTTGTGGTCACAATCTTTGCCTTAGTACTAGTCTACTCACAAGATCATTGTTTTTGGCAGTAATTTAAAGAAAATGAAATAATTTATAAATACAAAACTAACAAAAAGCTTGGTAAATGGGCATAAGGTATTGCATCTGTGTTTTTAGATCACTTCTTTGAATCACAAGTATTTTAGAAACCACTTAGAAGACAGCCTTTCTTTGGGAAGACCTCTTTTAGTAGAAGATGTTGGAGAAGAGCTCGACCCAGCACTTGATAATGTTTTGGAAAGAAATATTATTAAAACAGGTTCAGCCAACAAGGTAAAAATAAAACAGAAGAGCAAATGTGGAAATTTCCCTTTCCTCCCTTCCCCTCTCCACATCCTTCTCCTTCACAAAATAATTCCTGATAAATATAGGACTATTAAAAATTAAACTCATTTAAATTTGTTTAATGCTAATTCAAGAAAAAAAAAAGGTAGAGTTTAAGTTCACAAATGTTTAATATATTTAATGTATAGAGTATGTTATTCCTTTGCTCATGACAATTTTTAAAAGTTGAAATATCTGTGAATGGGCCATTTAAAGTGGTCCTTGTCGAGTCTCAACAAATTGTTTGCATCAGATGTATGATTTGAAACTGGATTTTTATGTCTTTAAGCAGAAAAATGAAGCCTTCTTTCCTGTATGCAGTATCTGAAAAAGCATATATTGGTTCTTGATATTTCAAGTCTTCTTTTTAATATTTTTCTTAAGGTGAAAGTTGGTGATAAGGAAATAGATGTTATGAATGGCTTCAGGCTTTACATTACTACAAAACTGTCAAATCCATGTTACTCTCCTGAAATTAGTGCTCGAACTTCCATCATTGACTTTACTGTTACCATGAAAGGTCTTGAAAATCAACTCTTAGGCAGAGTCATTCTCACAGAGAAACAGGTAAAAGAATTTATTGTGTCTATTTTCCTGGCTGTACTTATATTTACCTGTAGAATGCTTTAATTTTAATTTATTACTCTCTATTCTCATATCAAGGTAACTTTCTGTCTCTCTCTATTGTAATTATTCTTTATATAATCTATTTGCAATGGTTTAAAAGCTGACACAGAAGAAATGGACTCATTCATGTGGAAGTTTCTCTGTCCCTTTATTGTTGCAACTGTAATATATTCACCTTATTTTTCCTGCCTCAATGAGTTATATCCCTATGAGAAGGGCCTGTGAAAAGCAAAAGGGCCTGAAATCAAAACTGATGTTCTTCTGTCTACATACCCTGGAGCTCCTGGCAACATAACCTAGTGCAAAANCTATGACTGTGTATATACTAAGATTTTGGCAATAGTTGCAGTTTACCTTCACTAGGGAGGAATGCCAGGAATTTCTTTGTTTCCTTATTGTGGCAGCTGTTGCGGTTCTCCTGTCCTTCCAACACCTCCCTCTGCCCCACCAATGTAAGACTTTTCTTGTTAATAGCCTTAATCATCTTATTCACATCGAGTAGTTGCATTTCATTCCCCAACAGTGTATGGATCTCATGAGAGAAATCACACTCAGTCTGTTAAGGTCTGTCTTTTTTCAGACAGCTTCATTGCACCAACAGCTTCTCTTCAACCACTGACAGCTTGTCAACCCACTACGTAATGAAATTATCACTGTCTGTCTAAAACACGCTGTGATGTGTATATTCACAAAGCCTTATGCCTAACTTCACTTCTTGGGTCTTCAAATATAGTACTTTTCTCCTGGAGACAGTCAGTTTATTGCAGCAGCCATTGCTGTGTGCTTGCTTGGAGGATAAGGAAAGGGAGGAGCCTGACTTTTCTGAGAGGAGACAAAAAATAGATGGATAACTAACAGACTCAAGTTGGACCATGGGGAATTCTGATTAGATATTAGGAAAAAATAATTACATAGAGGGTGGTCAAACCCAGGAACAGATTACCCAGGGATTTTGTGGAATTTCAGTTTTTGGAAGGGTTCAAGATTCACCTGGACATTGCCCTGAGCAATTGAGCTAGTTAGGTCTGAACAGGGGTTGAAATAGTTAATTTCCCTAAGTGCCTTCCAGCTTAAAATTATTCTACTCTTCAATGGCCTCTTTGTCACTAAGTGGGAATGTCTAATAAGTGGATATATGGTGCACTCTGTACCAGCTTCTCAGAGTGTTATACTCACTACTGTTTTGTTTGAAACCACCTGGGGATATTTCCTTTAGATAAATGACAAGCGGACCACTTGACAGGCAGGGGGACTTCCACAGAATATACTTACCACTTCACAGCTTTCTTGGCCTCTGTTTATACACCTCGTGGTTCAAGGTTTCCTGAGGGGTCA
>VZTN01008694.1:1957-20083 GCA_013400515.1 Erpornis zantholeuca | reverse complement strand
TCAAAAGAATAAAATAAAAGGTTAAAAGGAAATCAAACTTGAAAGAAGGAAAGAGAACAGTTAATTGGAGGGTCTGATTCAGATGTGTTCTTGCAGTGCTCGTTCCTAATTTACTATCTGCTCCTCATCTCGGCACAGCAGTCTAACAAGACTTCCACTGCCTCCTCATTTCCCCCCTGGCTGTGCCCCTATTTCAGACCTGCGCTCAGTGTTGCAGTATTCCCCTCAGCTTTTTTCTCCTATATTGAGCTTTGGGACCTTCATACATTCACCATCATTCCTGTAATTCTAGGGCACCAGACTTGGATGTCGGCACTGATGGCCTAAGGATTAGAATATTGTATAAGGCAGGTTTTGACTTCAGCTCTGTGAACTCAGTGCTAACACTAGGGAGATACTTACAAAGGCATAAACAAAGGAGACAAATCTACACAAAGAAACTGTGAAAAGGATCTGGTGGGAGGAGGGCAGAAAGAACAAACCAAGGTATTTTAGACCAAGAAAAGTGCCAGGTGTCTTAAAGGTCTCTAAACAAATGAGAAAATTTACAGAGTAAGATTTTAGCTTGTGAGTAGCTTTTTAATGTATAAAATTTTAGAATACAAGTAGATAAAGCCAGAGATTTGTTTCACACAGTATAAATTAAAATTGATATCATTGCTTTCTTGAATTACTCAGAATCAGCACCTTTTGCTTTCAACAATTTCAGACTTTACAGATGCTGCATATCTGCCTACAAAAAGACTTCCCAAAATGTTTGCTTTGAAAGAAAGCATTGCTGGGTTTTTCAGATGCCTCCTTTTCTTAAATAAACAAATCAACAGGGGATGCATTGTCCTTTATCCTGTATCCTTCTATTTCTGCATGCTTCCAGTTGACTGCTAAGCTCCTCCGTTCCAGAGGCTGGTACACAATTAAGGCAATAAATTCTAAACAACAAAGAATATACTGAGAGAAATCATAAAATATTAGATTGTTGATGCTGATTTGACTTTGACTTCCATTGTGTCTTCCTGTTTTTACTGCTATGCTGCCCAGAAAGGTGTGGACATAAACTCCTTGACTGCCCTTGATGTCAAAGGTGTTTTGTGACTCATGAAGAAGAATATGCTGGCTGCAAGTGAAGTGAGTAAGTAGTGGTTTGACCTTCCTGATATCAGGTGGACTACATGAAGACAGAGTAAACTGCATGCAACATGGTAAAAATAGATCAGAAATGTTATAAAATGTGGAATAGTGCATTATTTTTCACAATTCAGATTTCTCTCTGGGGATCACTAGCAGTCTAACACTATCCCAGAATGTCACCTTTCCTAACTGGGTAGGCACTACAGGATTGTAAAAAAGAAGGGCACAGTGAATCAAGTGTTGTGCATAGAGGTTGTTAAAAGCATAAATAGTGAATTAAATGACAAAATAAATAAATGAAATTTCTGATTCTTTAGCAGCCTCTACCCCACGGTCAACCCTAAAACACCTCACAAAAGACAAAATGCCCACTTCAGTCATGTCCACTGCTGATCACATTGATTCAGAAAAAGACAATATTTTATCTGTCCTCTTTGGAGTTCAAGTATGAATGGTGAAGCAAAAGAGAGTGAAACTGAGGGAAACATGAAAAGCTTGATTTGTTAGGACCCCTGCTGTCTGAAAAGAGATCAAAGCTCAGGAGGAGGCTGTAAAACAGCCGAATGCACTGCACAGAAACATGGCCTGTGGCAGCTGCTCTGGGCACGCTCTCACAACACAGGTGTACCTCCAAGTCTGCTCTGCCAGCTGAATCATGGGACCAGGCTACCTCTTCTCCTTCTTCATTATTTCAACTGCAGTCACTGAGGAGATGTGAGCTCCATCCATCACAATGCACAAATTCACAGTGCGCAGATTCAGCACAGGCCTAATTAAAGCTTTTCCTTTCATTTGTGGAGATAATTAGACTTTCATCTCACCAGGAAGCTTCAGAAAGATCTATTTCTTTCTTCAATAAGAGCTACATCAAACAAAAGCAGATTTTAATCGCCTTTTCTTTGGGGCATGAGTCAATAATGAAAGATGTCATGGGTAACAAAAATTGTGTGCAGGGGGAAAAAAGGAGGGAAAAAAGACCAACCTATGTTCTTTAATTAACATCATGTTTGTAAACACCATTAATTTCTCTCATTAAAATTATTTTTATCTACAACTGATTGTTGATAAAACAATCGATTTGAACATCTCATCTGTTTCATGCTATGCAGGAACCCATCTGCTCTGCTGTAAAGCAGGAAAATGCAGACTGTTAAGCAACATGTGCGAACAATAAAAAATGCATATATGTGTGTCAGGGATTTGTGAGGCTCACTGCAGGGCAAGGGCCACCTTTTCTCAGAACATCTATAAAAAATGACTTGGTAGCAGGCCAAAGGACAAAATGTCACAAAGATCCGAAGTGCACAAATAACAAATGAATTAATACATGCAGGAAGAAAGGTTCCATCTGGGTTGGGATGCATCAGTAAACGGGATTAGAAAAATAAGATTTCAGACACATTTAACACTACATCGTGAGCTGCTGTGATGTCATATTAGAGAAGAGACACACCGAGATTACTGCCTTTGCCTTTTTCATTAGTAGTAGAACACAGGCATCTTTTCCTACTACCTTTCACACTGGTGCAAGGGGAGAGCATTTTTGGCTTCAGGCCCAAGGCACATTATTAATTTATTTAACCATTTGACACAGTGCTTCTGTATGGGCTGCCTGATGCGCAGGCTCACAAAGAAGGTGTAGCTGATTATCTGCAGGAATTGAAGTCCAGCAGTCTCAGGCAGGAATAAAGCACTCTTCCACCCTAGAGCTTACAGCAATCCCAAAGAACTGTTAGGCTTATAGCATTAAGACATTTAGTGAAGACAGAGCTTGTTTAAGTATTGTTTTAATGACAATGCTTGCTTTGCAGCAGGCACAGAAATGTTTATCTTATTGGAAGAAACACTAGAAGTAAGGCTGTACTGTAGCAGTGCAGAGCTCGCTGTCAGTCTGCTTAATGCCTTTATGGATAGGATAAAGTGTCATGATTCATCAGAATCAGATCTGAACTTCCTCTAATAGCAAAATATCATCACACCAAAAGAAGAAAGGATTAAATGTGCATTACTGAGTGCTCTGCTGCTGTTGTGACCTGCCTGGGAAATTGATGAAAAGATTTAATGGAACCTTTTTTAATGAAAACCTACAAACAGTCTTAAATCTCACCATGTTGATGCTTGATTCATAGTGCCTTTATGCAGTTAGTTCTGGCATATGGCAGTTGTTTGGGAAACCAAAGTTTGTAGGAGCTTGACAGACATTTCTTCTTGATGCATTGAGCCAGTAAGATCCCTGGTGAGTATCCAGATTCTAACAGAGCTGCACATGTCTGTTCTCATGACTGTAAGAGATGGAAGTTTTTCCTGTTTGGTTTCCTTTTTCTCAAGTTCACTCAGTCACTTAAAAAAAAACCTTGCAGTCTTCTTCTGTGTATCCTACTTTATGTTAATATGCTCCCTTCCCCCAGTAAATGAGGACTGTTTTTATTTTAAATTAAGATAAAAACATATGCACATGGTGCTGAGTTTATTCATTCTGCCAGGATCTAGGAGTTCAATGTGCTGAAAAATCTCTTACAGCTCAAGACAGAAGGTCTAACAGAGGATTTTCCCAATTCTCCTTGAAACTCTCTGAAAAAAACTTGAGCTTTATCATGTTTCAGATAATTATCATAATTGCCCTGTATCCTGGAACAAGAGTTGTTTCCATTTATGTCTTTTTAACCATTTACCTCAATGGAAGTCTTATCTATTCCAAGTTACAGAGCAGTGAGGAGAAAACTCCAAACAGTAAATATTTATTGAAGAATTTACTTTGAAAAAGAAAATGAAAAATGGTGAAGTAGGAAAAAATCCCCACTTATTACAGTTTTTTGGGGGTGATATTCTTGGCTTCAAGGGAAGATAAGCTTTTCCTTTTTTATTTTTTTTTCCTTTTTATTTTCTTTCTCTTAAACGAGCATGTTGCATGAAGAAGGAATAGTGAGTCACATCCACAACTCTGAAAGACCCAACAGCACTATAGCCCTTCCTCTGAATTTAAATCAAAACTTTGTCAAAAATGGAATTCTGCTTTGTAATGTTTCTGAGCTCCCTCATTAGAACATACACATGGTTCTGATCCAGTGTTTTTATAAGAGGAAACAATCTCCCCACTCATCCCCTGAAAAGTTAGTTTATGCAATATAAATATATTGTTTGTACAGAGGATGAAGCTGATCTTCAAAAGTGAAAACCCTCATGAATAGAAGAACCCAAACTTTGCTGACTACTGAGATGATACCACTGAGCTACAAACTGCTAGAGGAAATCAGAGGAAACCCTCAATCAGATACCAGATTTGCTCATCACTTGTAGTTCAGATATGTTAGTAGGTAGGTCCTCATTTCATGGAAGAGGACAGGGACAGTACTAAGTAGGTGACCTGCCAGAGGAGAAGGAACAGAAGGCAAACAGAAAATACTGTTCTTGGTTCTAAGTGCAAAACTGGGAATGTACTCCTGCATTGCTTGTCTGAAACTTCAGCCTACTGAACTCCTCTACTGCTACCAGCTGCAGAGGAAGAGACAGGTGCCACTGCTTCTAATATTCTCAGCAAATATAGGGCAATATTCAGTTTCCAAAGAGCCTGTCACACTGTCAGTGGTGCTGGGACTGAGTGGGCACAAAGCTGTTGCTAATGAATAGGAAGGCTGGAGGCAGATGGTATCCAAATGTAAGAAAAGTGTCATCAAATGATAGAATGGGTAAAAAACCTAATTTACCCAATCCCTTCCGATCAAAACATCATCCTGCATCTCTGGGTCATGGGAAATCCATTCCTACTTAACAAATATATGAAATACTATCCAGATAGCCCAAGGACTTTCAGACTCCTCTACCAAGAGGAATATATATGTATGTATGTGTATGTGTGTGTGTGTGTATTTACATATATACTCATAGTAAAACATGGAAATTGAAATGCGTTTTTTGCTATTGCTTTTTCTTGAATGAGTTGGACAAGTGACAATCTCCACTTGTTAAACCAAACACAAATGTAAATATGTAGGAGCATAAAAGCCCAGCAGGTAAAGAATAGGGAATTTTTGAATGCATATTTTGATTTCAGCAAAGTCCAAAATATGTGTTCCTGCTATTCACCAGTGTTATGAGATAAATATTAGGTTTATACAATAGAATTCACAACAATGTATAGATCATAAAGATCTTAAAGGTGTAAATTTTGACTGATGATCTGACTTCTCTTTCCTGCACTTTTTGCCTACGCAGTCTCAGAAGATGAAGTCCAAATTATGCATTGTGTATTTGTGTATGTATATTCTGGGTGACATCTCCATGAACTGGCAGTATCTGCTCACCATTATGTTTAACACACAAGGAATGTTTCCAAGTCTGACTAACGTGTTTAACAGGTGAAATATGCCTAGATTTAGAAAGAGCCTTAGGATTACAATAATTTCTCTCATTTTAAAGTGCTCTGAAGTGAATTCCTATCTCTTCTTTAAGCATGTGTCATGTGAAACTTGATGTGAAGATTGTTCAATGGATGAAATTAAAAATTAAAAATATCTGATTGACATATTTATCAACTTCAGTGGTGGGTGACATAAATAGAATATCTCATTGTTTATGTGTGAATATCTCATTCTAAAAAACTGAGATAGAAAGAAAAGCAATACCCTATCCAAAACAAAGGTCAACTCAAGTAGTCTCAGATATTAGGCAGCAAAAGAAATGCCCTGAACAGACCAGGATGTCTACCAGCAGGGAGAAATCCCTGAGATATTTCACAGGTGGAAAACTATGTACAGAAAAAAACCAAAAAAAGGTTTAATTCTTTAATTATTCTTAATTTTCAACATTAGAATTCAAAAAATTAACACTTTTAAAGAACCCTAATCTCATACAGAAGCAATGATGTGAACCTATTTTAAAGCTAAAATGGCTTTTCTGACTGAAACTGGAAATTATGATCTTTAGTATCCAAGTGTCAATGAAATGTAAGTGCCCATCAGATTGCTGGCCCACCCATAGATTATTAATGCACAATTAATCTACTAGGACAACTGTAGAGTGTCATTTAGCTTCAGAGCCCATAAGTATAAAACAGCAACACACTGTGAAATTAATGGTAACACTTAAAGGTCCCATTGTTATTAATTCATTTGACATTCACTGTAATCACACTGGTCTTTAATGAATTCATTTGGCATGTGAATATTGCATGTACTTTCAAATGCACTCCAGTGCAAATCAGTGTTAATTGATGTCCTGAACTGAAATAGTTTCCCTCTCTCTGTAACTTCTTATTTTTAGCCTACCATACTTTTTTTCAAGTGTCTCTTCCTCAGCTAAATTTACACATGGCATATGCAAGCACATGCTCTTACAATAATTGCTTTAACTGGATGTCAATAGAGCATGCAAAAATGACCAACCGATCACATGGTACTGAACCTCTGCAGTAGCCTGTTCTAAGGCAGTAAACTCTAAACACCACTGAACTCTGGTAGCCTCCTAGTGCCACGTACCCTGTGAATATTTTCCATTTACTGTCCTCCACAAATTGCCTGTGATCATCTTTGGCTTATGTGAAAAGTGCTGTGGTCAATGGTTATCTTATGCAGTTCAGTTTTATAGCAGGAACTGGCTGCATGTCTCTCCCTGCACTCAGTCTCTATAGCTGTGCATATGGATGATGTCTGTAAATGTGCCAAGTGAAATAGTCTCCTTCCCTTATATCCAAGCACTGCTTCCAAGAACTGTGGGGTGCTGAGAAATTCCTCTTAATGTCACGTGCAAGCAGCTAATCTCAAAAGATTTAATTCATGGGCGGTACAACAATTCCAACCTGGTAGCTTGTCCTAGACAAAATACTTCAAACTGGAAAATACTTCATGCTAATAAAATAGTAATAGTTATAATTCATAAAGTTACTGACTTACTTCCTCATATATCTAGTAACAATCTTCATATTTTCTTGTTTCCCAGAAAATTAAGGGAGTCTCAGGGGTGCCAAAGGAGTCTCTGATGTCAAATAATTTCCTAAGTCAAACTCTTCTTTTGACCTGTACATAGGATATCCAGGGATCTTTAAATTAGCACAATATGGTACTATGGTGTTTGACATCACATTTGTGGGAAATTTATAAGCCACTCCTAAAAACAGCACAAAAACCAACAAAAATATGGATTCAGAATGCCTCAGGTGTAATTAGGCTTGAAGATAACATCAACAGCAATATATAAATACTATTATTGTATGAAGTACAGGTAAACTAAATTAAAGCACATACAATAAGCACATACTTACTGAAAAATGCCTAAGAAGTTGTGGTGCCACTAATATTTGGTTGCCTCAGAGGGCTTGTATTGTTTTTCAAAAAATACTAGATTAATGTTTTCTCCAATTCCAGACCTTGATTCTCAATAATTTAAAAAAATGTACCCCAAACTGTGACATAAAAAAACATTTCCGACAAAGCATCTCTACTTGGGTTGAAAAATAAGTAAACAGAAAAGAGGTCCCACTGATTTAATTTGTTTCAATACTACTATCTGCTGGGCAATGTACTTTAAATGCACTTTTTTTTTTAAACTAATGTTTCCCATAATAAGTTTCTAATTTTTCTTTTGTATTTTATGTTAAAGCTAAAGAACATTGTTTAAACTTAGTCAACACAGTAGTTGAATTTTTGTAGTATTGAGTGACTTGGGGATGCAGAATATAATAAAAATTGGAAATAATCTTGATACTACATCACAGAAATAGTGTCAGAACAGTGTCTACTAGACTGTTGCTGCTGACATGCAAGATTTTCCTGAGATTTCATTGCCAAGGAAAGCCCAGTGAATAAAACTATTTTAAGAATGGGTATAGACACATCAATCAGAACCACAAATCAAGAGTGTCTGGCCATGTAGTACTGATTAAAGTTAGTATTTGTCTTCCCCTTACTTTCTGTAACACACTCAGAATGATGAACATACTCTAAATGGAAACGCATGATTGCTGAATCTTCATTACTTGTCATTAATATCCTGAAAGTAAAGAACATGTCTTGAGGTCTAACTATGTTTTATTCTATTAGTCATTATTTTATTTGAACAATGACTGAGTTATGGTCCTCTTTAGTTCAAAACTTTCCATCATAATTTTCTTAATGACTTTTGAGGAAAGAACTTAACATTTCAATAAACTAGCCCTTTCCCATTGTCAAAGATCTTTCCCCCAAAGCCACAAAATTGCCTTGTTTCACACCATCATGAAGCAGCAATACATACAATTAGGTTTGTCAGACACCTTCCATTCTCAACAGCAGGCAACTGAAATCTTAAAGGGAGAGTCATTGAATTTTTGTCATTGACCATTGGAAAACTGCAAAATTGGACATGTATTTAGACATATTGCTAGTCTCTTGGAATTTAAATTAGCTTATGCTAATGAGAGATTTGCTAAGAATTTAGAAGTTAAATCATCTGAAAAGTGTGTAGACCAAGAATGTTGTAACCCAAACTGTAAAAGCCATAGAGCACCTTCTGTATGGTTGGTTGCTTTTCTAACCACTTAGGGTTATTCTAGGACCAGGTATGAATAAGGATAATTGTCTCATTAGTTCTTGGAGAGAAAGAAAAAAAGCTGAGAGAACAGTCTGGCATATAGAGGAATCAGGAGGACTCTGCGTAAACCACATTTTGCCAAGTGGGATGGATTGTGGACCAAAATCCCTAGGCTTGCAAATCGTTTTCACATTGCTTTCTGACTTGCTTCTACAATGCCAGAATACAGGATATGTGTAGACCAGTTTGGTGTGTCCTCCCTTTGCTATAAACCTGTATTTCCTTTGTGCAGTGTCCTTTCTCATCTGTCTGGAACTGGCTTTGCAATCTCTCTGCCAGCGGAGGTGGGACACCCATGTTTCAGTGTACAGATGGTTTGGACTTCCTACATTGCAAACTAATGACAAATGCTGGCGCAGGTGTGAATGTAGTGTGCTAATGGGTTTGCTCAAAGTTCTTGTCTGAGTTCTATCCTGACAGGATAATACTTCTACACTGTGATTTACATAGAATTTTGATTCATTTTGTGCAAAAGATGGGTAAACAATGTTTACGGAAAGAATTTCTACAAAATTTTCTACTTTCTTAATGAATGAATGAAAGAATATACAAGAAAAAACATCCTGACTTCTGAGAATTTTGAGTGATCAAAATATAAACTTTCAAAAACTGAAAATCTGTACAAAATGTAAAACCTCAGAGATAATGACAGCTATTCACATCAAGGAAACAACCAAACATGATAATAATATTTAAGCAATGCAGCACAGTGGTACTCTCAGTCATTCTCCAAACTGAAATGAAAACATGGTCACAGATTAATGAGATTATAAAATGAATTTAGCAAGCTTATTGTTATCTGAATGTTTATCAGAAACCTCTGAGGTCTGAAGAATTGCAAACCTCTAGGAGTGCACAAAGTATTCTACATGAAAAAGATATTGGCTTTGATATTGTTGGAGAAAGGTGGATGAAGAAATTGGATTCTTTAATGGCAGAAATATTCCCAGCTCAGCTTTTAGGAGAATCCTCCATGCATAGACAACATTTTTCAAGTATGATTAAGCTCATGAAATTTTTGCTGCACCTTAACATGAACCATAAAATAATCATTTTAGGTGTGAAGACAGCATAGCATGCAGAGATTCAAATCAGCACAGATGCAATAAAAACCCAAAGTGTTTTCAATATTAGGTCTGCTATTTGCTTCTCATCTCTGATTAACCAAACCCAGAAAAGAATAAATATTTTGATCTGTGGAAATACTGTTTATATGACCAAAAATTGATTAAGAATTATTAGAGATTCGCTCTATGTTACCATCCAGCTATATCAACAATACGAAGTGCTCCACTGTATGTGTATTGCACTTTTTTGAAGTTAGCTGCTGTTCCTGTTCTAGAGCTAAAAATCCAAATCTAAATACAGAAAAAAGGAAGGAAAAAATGGTAAGAAGAAGAAATTTAATAGATGAAGGACCAAGGGCCTTATGAGACAAAAATTACTTGCTCGGAGTCACATTGTATGTCTGCGCTAATGCTTCACTATTTACAAATATTCAAACAGAGACAGAGACAGAGCATGAAACTAGTATAAATAGTAAAAAAACCCAAAGGTTTTCTATAATTAAGTACGGCATACAGAGGTTTAAAGGTTTCTTCTTGCTGGAGACCAAATAGACACTTTCAGACTTCTGCACAGATTTATGTTGATTTGAACGATGCAGTATCTTGGCAGTACAAACAACTACTAGATACAATTAGAACAAGGAGGGAACATTTGGAGAGGGAACACTTTTCAAAATAATGATTAAAATTCCCTCATTAAAAATTAGTTTCCATGAAGACAGAAACTTCAATATTGTCAAATGGGTCACAAAATTGTCGACACTACTCTATAACCTTCGGGCTTTCTCGGTTACTCACATTGAGTTATCTAGATCCTGTCTTAACTGCTTCAATACCCTTGCACTCTCTTTTACTATAATATTATCCTGATTTCTACATCTTTTTTCTTATCTTCCTTCTTCCAAGAAACCTTTTCTTCTCATTCTCCCTCAGAGCACATTACAATTCCCCATCCCAAATACCAGAAAAAGGCACAGAGAGTGCTTTCCCAGAAAATGAGAATGGGGACAAATAGTACACGAGTAAAATACAAGATTTTCTCTTGTGCACAGGTACTCCTATTATATGTTTGAAGAGAGGAAAGCCAGAGAGTGAGAGCATAGAAAGCAATGTGCTTCTCCACCTAACCTGCAAGTGTGAATATCCCCTTTGTCTGCCTGGCTGGGCAGACAAGTTGTATGACACTTGTGGGCAGAACGCCTGTAGCTGCACCTACTCTCTTCTGCTGGCGTGGCCAGAAGCCCGACTCAGTGTGGGTAGCCAGCCAGGCAGGCAGGACACCCTTGCAGCTCCTTGGCCTTCAGAGGAGCAGAGCATCCATGTATCCCCTCAGCTGGTTTTCAGACTGGAGCTGACCTCAAGTCTGAATAGCTTTCCTTAGGGAAACAAATACGTGAGGTGTATATATCAGTTAACCTCAGGATCTGCACATTCGCTGCAGTTTAATGACCTATTTGTTTAGCTCTGCAAAACGCAGTTGCCTTTCTACAGATGAAGTTGCTAGAGATGGCCCTTTTATAAAGTAATCAGTTCAGAAAAGATCGCATCAAGACATTAGACCTGTTATTAACTGCTTAAATTTTTTTAGTTGGATACTTATTTTTTCACCTTATTAAGAGGCAGGAGGAATATTTTCATTTTTTAATATTATCCCATGCTGGTTTAAATAATTTGCAAATAGGACGATTACAACCTTGAACAGGGAAAAAATGATTATTCTGACTCTTAGATTAAAACAGACTTTAGGAATTCCAGTGATACAAGTATCTGCCATGATCACTGAAGAGATAGTGTTGCTGTTTTCAAAAGTTTAATCAGCTTCACCTTAGGCAAAACAAGTAAGATATAGCTGAGAAACAGCTCTACTGTACTTCGTAGAGTTTGTAAAAATTATTATGTATTATTTCCACCCCATCCATCCACATTATGCTAATAAGAAGGCATTAAACAACAGAAGAAAAGCCGATGTAAGAATAAGAAAAAAAAAATTTACATGGAGCTTGGAAATTTGACATAAAGACAATGGATAATAATAAATTACTAATTGGTTTTCCATCATGTTTATTGAAATCATATCTAGAATGCATTTTAGTACTGTCCTGGGAGGGATGATTTCAGCAATGCTTTATTGTAAAACTAAGTTCATAGAATTTCACTGTGTGAACCAAACTTTTTCATTAAATTTTAAACACCACAATGTCTTCTTAGCCATTATACCACTACAAGAGCAAAGGTGCTAGAAATGTATGGGTATATATAAATACATACATATATATGTATATATCTGGTGGGAATTTATGGAAAATGCAAAAGATGTTCAAAGGCAGATGACTATTAGCATAAGCTGTACACTGAGCTGCTCTGCAATGGTTTCTACCTTTTTTGCTTTTACGTGCAACGAACTTTTAAGCTTGCTGATTTTGCCTTGGGCAGAAGTGGCACAAATTTAAAAATGGAAGGTAAAGCAGTCTTATCATTTGATCTCATTTATTTCAGGTGCCATTGAAGTAAAATCCCATGATCTTGTGGAAAGCTTTACACTATTTAGCTTATTGTAAGATTGAGAAAGCATCTATTATGTTCTAAGATAGAGGAACTGCTACACTCTCCTTGTCTTTGACTTGCCACATGCAAATACAAATGGAAAAATTCTTGTATTAGAAAAGAAAGATAATTGCCTAATTGTAGATGAAAACTATCCCAAGCCAGGAATTGCATAGCCATGTGTTCTTAACTTACTATATCACGTTCGCATTCATTCTCCTATCACACTGATCTGTACATTTGTGGGAAAGACTGGCAGCAGCAGAAGGGCATGTTAGTTCTTAGGATAATGTTTGTTACTCTAATGATCTTTGATGACAACAAACTTATGACATCTATACAGGAAAATATCCTTTCTTAGAGTAACAGAGGACTGTTCTTGAGAACATCAACAATATTATGATATCAAGGGCACTTCACAGACAGTAGTCAGATTTAACCACAACAAATAAAAGTCCCCAAACCTTGTGCAATCAGCCTGTTTATTACTGACAGCTAGAAAATGAAGGTTACTGAAGGATGTACCAATAGAAAACTACAAAGCGGCAGAACACAAAAATATTTTTTTGGGGGGTTGGAGGTGGGGGGGAAGGGAAACAAGAAACTCCCAACTTTAAATTTGCATGCTCCTATGCCATGAAGAGTTTCAAATAAATTTGAATTAAAATTTATTGAAATTTAGCTGAAACCCAAACGGTAGTAAACAGCACTAGCATCTCAGGTTCGTGATGATCTAATAGCTTTGAAAATTTTAACATAGCAGTGTGTAAAAGGGCCGTTTTTCTGAATTTTTTTCATGGTGTTCTGTTTCTACAGGATCTAGGAACACAGAAAACGTCCTTGGATCACACCAAGGACATTTTCTGGTACACTAATAATGTAGGAATGGCATAAATCACACTGTCTTACTTGCTAGACTTCAGTATGGCTTCAATAGCTGCTCATACCTAGCTTGAAACTTTAAAATTGTTTTGAGATAAGGTTCTTTGGTTTTGCTTATTTAATTAATAATTAACTTAAATTCAGTTTTATATAGAAAAGCTGGATACATTCAGGGGCATAAAGTCAAGGCAGTCGCTAGGGCACTCATCTGTAGTCAGTCTAATTTCACTTGGCAGCAGGAACAAAAGTAACAGGTGAAAGACAAGTGAAACTGACACCAGCAAACTCTGGAGTCAGAGTAGTCCTCTGGAATGAATACATATCTATTTAGATTTCTTCTGAGCTGGAAGAAAGGATTCAAGGAAATTGGATTGGTTTTCCAAAATCTCAGTGACCACAGAGGAAAAACCAGGGTAAGTTGGAGTGCCTTCCTTTTCCTTGATTTTTTTTTTTTTTTGTCTCTTGTTGGTTTTTTGGTTTCTTTTTTCCTGAATTGTGCATTACATTCGGAGCAATTCTTAATTTAAATTAAAAAGTGATCGTCAATTTCCAGCGCCTCCTAAAAATGCATACTCTAGAAGTTAAGGGTCATTAGGACACAGAAAGGTTTCAGCTAACTTTTTATTCTTGGGAATACTCATCATATCAGCCTATGGAGATGTTAGCAGTGTGGCTTCTAACCTGGCAGTTCAGGGAATCCAAAGGCTGAATGTGTTGACTCTACTGCTGCAAACTGCTAGGGTTACCCCAATAGTACACAATGCTTTCATTATGTTTTAACATACTAAAGGGTAAAACAATGACACAGTAACAAATATGGCAAATTTCTATGCTGAAATCATGCTTATTATACTGACTAACCAAGCTGCTTTTGCTGATGAACTGTGCTGCTGACTCATAGAAACTATTGGCAAAGGCAGTGTAGGTGGTTCTAGGGTGGTTCCAGGACTCTGAACAATTTCTGCCTAAGCCTGCCTTTTCTAGAAAAAATAGTTCACAGATGACTACTGTTGGGAAAACATGGCTGAGGTATGTTTAAAAACAGAACTTGTGAATTTTTTGATGTAACTCTCCATCTACATAATTCTTCAAGTTTCACTACATTTGTGCTTTTCATGTGCTGCTTCCCCTCTATTTTATTTTGCGGTCTTGTGTATCTGGTTACTCACACAGTATCTCCTTTCCTTTTCACGTCTTTATTTCTTTCACATATAGTCTTGGGTTAAAATTCTTCAGGTGCTCTATTTCTTTTCCTTTTTTTGAAAAAAAAACCCCAAAAAACCAACAACAAAAAACCCATAAAATGACCTTTTCCTTGAAACAGCAAGATTGGAAACGAATCTGCTTGTTACAGCTGAGATTTTGACCTGCCCCCTAAACTGCACATTGACTTCTAGCTCTGAGAACTGGTTTTGATGGTGATGTGTGTCACTTTTTTGTAATGCTAATTCAGGCGGAAGCCATTTATCATTCCTGAATATAGAAAGAGTGTCTTGTGTGACACTGTGCTGACTTATTCATAAAATGATAAAGATCAAGAGAAGCAGTGTAGCTTAGCCTGCAAGGACCTAGACCAGGACCAAAACATCTACTTCCTATTCTTGCTTTACTCTATGACTACAGGAAAGGCAATTGTTTTCATGCATTTTAATAGCTACCTGCTGATAAAAAGAATAATGTAAGAGTAAGAATTACTAATTTTTACAATAAATACTGCGGTAGAAAAACATTTGTTGTCTAATATCTCTATTTCATTTATGCCTTTCTTTACTGGCAGATAAAAAAAGGCAATGCTAAAATGAAATTTTCCCATTTTTTCTCCTTGCTAGAACAGACATAACACCTCAACAGTATATCAGCAGATTTCTTGGTTCCGTGGCTTCTGTGCAAAAATCTCACCTTATTACTACATCCACACTTAGGAACACAGAAAGACCAGAAAGTCCATGAACAGGATAACAGACAGGTTAAAACCCCTTCAGATAAGACACCAAAAAGAAAATTCTGTTACTTTTGAAAAAAATCCCAGTACATTTGAAATTAAGGAAAATAATTAAAAGTTTTAATAAAACACATAGAGTTTAGTTGAATCCTATAAGAATCCTACAAGAAATATGATTTTCTGAAATACAGTAAAGTTACTGAACTCTGTGATGACCTTCTAGATGATCTTCTAGGGATATAAAATTTCTGGCTCACTAAAATTTACATACTAGGAGTACCTATCACAAAATACTCTGTGATTACTGGGGCCAGAGAGATACACAAGGGCAGCAGAGAAAAAAGCTGCAGTGTCGCTGCTACTCGGTTTAGCAGCCACTGAAAGAGATGCAAACTTACTAGCAAGTGCTCTGGATGAGTGTGCACCGACATGCTGATGAACTGTAATTTGTTACAATAGCTATGTATCAAGCCAAAAGGTTACTGGCAGATCTGGAGAACAGCAGCCACTTCCAACTTGTGACTTGGTATCCATGCTGTACCAAGCCGTGATAAAAAAGGGAAGAAACAGGAAGAAACAAAAATCTGCTGTTACCAGAAGTTCATTATTTCTTAATCCGAAAACTTATGGGATTTATCTAGACTGAGATATTTTATAAAGTGGAGAAATGCAACAATGGCTTACAATATTTGAATACATTTTGTAAATAAAAAGATAATTTTCTGTGAAGGTTAACACTCATTTTCTGTCACATCTGTATCTGTTCCATAGTGAATACAAACATATTGGATTTTCTAGTTAATTTTTTCTTTATTTCATCTTCAGAGGATACCTATAATTTATAGTCATGTATGTATGTGAATATATTTATATAACATTTTAAATTTTACCTCCTGGGGAAAATTTCCACAAAGAAAATCTCTCTCTTTTTTTTTTTTTTATAAACTCTTTAAATCAATGTTTTACAAAGGTAGGTAGTAATTTCTAGTATACCTATCATTGCTTTACCTGAATTCAGATGTGTACCCAATTGCTTTGATTACTGCCTTTTTCTGTTAACTTTTTCAAAGACTGAGAAATTAATTCATCTGTAGGGCTACATGCTCTTTTAAAATATATTTCTTATCTTTATATAGTAATGTAATTTAAATTAGTATCTAATTCTCTAAAGTCCACAATTTAGGACAGCGCAGAATCTACTGCAGCAACTAATTAAACACTTACTGTAAGGTTAAGTTTTTCATTAAATCAATAGGCCCCTAGTGTCAGTTACAAAGCCCTAATTACTATCCTGTAAATTTAGATTGAATTTGAATTAAGGACTGATTTCAATCTAACCACAGCATGTAAATATTGTAAATTACCAGAATTACAGTTCAATAAAATTGAATGGATTTCACTTTAGATAAACTAAATGCAAATGAGCCTAAAGAAAAAAAAGAAAAAAAAACTGCAGAAATTTCCCAAACATATGCACAAGAGATTTACATGTGCAGTCTATAGTACACTGCTTTGGCAAAGAGCATGCCAGAGCTTCAAAATGCTGCCACCGTTTACTCTAAAATGTTTTAAATATTTCATTATCTGTTCTGAAAATGAATAAATTTAATCTCTCCCAAGTGATCAAGTAAAATGATGGCTAATGTGCCCACTTACTGTGTTGCTTTAGTTTGATGACTGTATTGTTGTGCTAAAGCACAGTATGAAATCAGGTTATCAGGTTATAACTGGCAGGGATAAAAAAAAAGCAGTGCTGGGAAACACAAAACAACCCATTTTCAAGGCATGAATCATGCACTTTGAAGACTCAAAACAAGTGTAAAAATTACAGACAATGGCACTCTAATCAAACGAGTGCAAAATTGAAAATAATTGGGAGATTGTGGACTTTCATTCACCTTCAAACAAGCACTGTATCCACAGGATATTAATAAATTTAGGAAAATAGGCAATATGCTAGGTTACAAAGAAAATGAAAAATCAAAAATGCCTATATTGAGGGTCATACATATGATTAGTAAGAGGTTTCTACTCCCCTGCTTATGTTATTTCAATATATGCAGTAAAAATTATATGTATATATAAGGCTATTATATTAATAGTCTTAAGATGTCCTTAAAAAATGAATTACAACAATGTGTAGTTTTTTTACACTTAACACTTTGTTAATACACTTAAATAGCCAAATAATAAAGGTTGGCTGAAAAAATAAAAACCATAAAATTAACATTGTCATCAAGGCTCAGAAAGGGCATAGATTAAGGAAATTAATGATAATTTTCATGATTGTGTGCTTGAGAGATGCTGAACATCAACTCAAAACTCGAAAATGACAAAGAGGTAATAATAATCCTCCTTCAAGAACAATATCCTCTATTCTCATTTCTACCAGAAATACAATTATGCCACCTCATTCTTTAGTATAATTCTGGTTTTTGGTTTTTTTTTTCTTTTTTCAGAGCACATTTTATGGGGTCTTTGATCTGTTCATGCCTCACAAAGTTAAACAGTGCCAATGCAGTTTGTAGGCACATGCCGTGTGTCTGATAATTTACAAGCTGACAGCACCACACTTTCTAAAACTCTTATTTCCTGTGAGTGTTAAAATTACATCTCAAACCACAGAATGTTTTAATGACTTCATGTCATCAAGAAAGGTAATAATGCTTCAGGCTCAGCTTCATGAGCTGAGCATGGTAGCCAAAGGTAGCAAGTAATTTACTACATGTGACCTATGTAGGCTTTTCACATTAGGAAAATCAAACTATTCTCTGAAGGGCTCATCTTACCAGTCCACTGGAATGTTAAATTACTGACTGTAAAGGAAATGATGTTTCACTTAACTTTGGAGTTTTGCAGAAGTGGAATGTGTGGGCCAAACTGCGAAAAGCCCCGAAATAGATAAGAAAAAATTACTTGTGACCCTTGCCAGAACAGAAAATACAGGATGTTTATACCACCTACAGCACATACAGTATATTGCTAAATGTAAGAAATCTG
>VZTN01008687.1:0-31433 GCA_013400515.1 Erpornis zantholeuca | reverse complement strand
CAGGTATAAAAGTGCATTGCTTACTGAAGTCACCAAAACTATGCTGTTTAGTACTTCTGTTTTGAATGCATAAGTTTTGAAAGAGAAAAATTATAACTGCCATATATCTAAATTATTTTTAATATTCTTTCCATATTACCTTTCAAAGGTATGATTATACTGAATTCAAGTTGTTCAGAATAAATTCCAAAACAAAAAGTGCTGAAAAAGGAAGTTCCTGTCATTAGATACAATAAATACTTGCATTTTTAATGCCTCATGCAATTTCTGCAATTTTTGCAGTGGAAAGTTTGTTGCAAATCACTGCACTTAGTTAGCTATAACTGCTTTATACCAAAATTTGTTCCAGTATGTTCTCTGCTTTTCTTGTTATGAGGCACAATTACTGAGATGTCAGTAGTGTTTAAAAAGTCCAGAGAATTGGTATTAATGTGTTTTTTTAGTAACCAAATTTTCTTTTAAAAAGGAAGTCTTCTTACTGGCCAACAAAGATTAAATAAAGTTGAAAAACCATCCAAAAGCTATTCAGCCATTGTAAATAATCCAAAGCACCCTGATATGATTGTGTGTGAAAGTACAACTCTTGCTCACTAGCTTGATGTGCTGATCAGTGTGTAAGTCATGTGTTTTGTAACAGTGGATTGTTTTGGTTAAGTTTATTTGCAAAATTTGCTGTGAATCTCTTGCTCTTGGGTGGATGCTTTCACATTAACTCTGCTAACTGCCAGCAATCTGCATGATATCTCATCTTGTATGTCTTTTTTTCTGTGTTTTCTTTCCTTTCCTCTACTTGCTACTTTGCCCGTTATTAATAGGATCAGCCTATATGCACAACGAGTCGTGCCTCTGCCATGACGTCCGCTCCTATCTTCATTTTTCTGCAAGTTTTCATGTGGTGTGGATGGTCAGTTACTTTCTCTAATTTTTTGTTTCGTTCTTGGCTTAAAAAAATTAGCAGACCTTTTTACTTACTGAGCATACAAAAGAAAACAGAATGAAGCGAGTCCCAAAAGCAACAATCTGGAGCAAATTACTATTGCAATATTAAGGGAAATTAAATATGAAAAAAACCTGTCTGGAGCCTTATAAATCACAATTACGAAACACAAGGACCTCTCCCATAGATCATACAAAGACAAGGGAACCTGTTGGGTTTATATGGTTGGCTGTTTGAGATTGCACATGTACCAGATGAGTCCACATCCTTCACTTGTTAAGCATTTTTCCCTTGCCCTTGCTAAAATGAACAGAATAATTTTTTTTTTTTTTCACAGAGATAAATAACGATACAAAGCAAATAGAAGAGACAGCATACCTGTGAAAATAAAGCTTTACTTATGGGTAGCAAGGATGAGTGCTGTGTGTGAGTGTTGCTATTGAGGAGAGGAAGGAGTTTTCACTGCGTTCAAATGAACACAGCAGTTAATGATGGAAGATAATAGAGTGCATCAATTTGGTTAAACTAGGAATTCAGAAAATAATATTTTTTTACTTCTTGTTTTTTGTCAACCTAAACATATTAATTGCGCAATTACAGGAGAGGGTGGGGTTTTTCTTCTAATTAACTACATAAATTCCTGTATATTGACCAAGTGCAGTCTCTGGGTTTTACAGCGAAAACCTTGGCGATTAGACTGTGTTTCACTTGGTGGTGTGGGACTGTGTCATGACTTACTGTGCTAGTGACATGTCTGCAAGAGAACTGCTGAACTAAAGAGCAAAAAATGTGTAACTGAAGGGGGTTCTGATCGGCATTATTGTTCTGAAAACCACTAGAGGGAGATACTCACATGTCTATCAAAGTAAAGCAAACAGGTAGAACTGAAAGCTTACAGGGCATTTTTCAGAGTTAGTGTAATGAAATACTGAAAATTGTACTAATTCAGAAGAGTCATTTTCTTAGTAATTTATATTCTCTCTATATTTAAGGAAAGGTTCAATTAATATCTCTTGAACATAACTGACAAAAAATCTTCACATTCAGTTTAGCAGTTTATTATCTGAGAAATTTTGAAGTTTCTTATTCTCTATCTAAATGATGTAGTTTCCTGAAAATCTAGGAACTTGTACATCCATGGCAGAAGGTTGTAGGGAAAGGTGAAAGACCTTTCTTTAAGCCAGTGGAATTTCACATTAAAATCTATATTAACATCTCATGTTCTTGCTCCTGCAATTTACTCTGCACATAGCTTTCTTTTAATTAAAAATCTACTGTCCAATATACATAAAGCAGCAGAGGCTCACCTTGAGCTGAATTCTTTATGCCCAAAATGTGCTTTCTGCTTAAGATGGGAAACCCACAGAATATAATTTTAGCTGATAAGCTTTTGGCAGCAGAAAGTTATAAAGGTAATTTTGTTCATCCATCTTGTTTTTAATAACTTTGTGATTTTGGAAATGGGTTGTCTCTGGACATTAATCTCTGTAGTTATATTAAAATCACTGAAGCCAAGACAGATACAATCCAGCTGATCAGGTTCAGTAACCTGACGGGTTTTTTTTAATTTTCATCAAGTATAACAAAACAGTCATTATCACTGCCTCGAATGGCTTGCTCTTACTTTGCACACTGGTTTTGTTTGCCATGCCTGAGAATAAAGACCTGTACCAGCTTTTAGCCCCTACTGGGGATGTCTTTTTTCCATCAGCTTCCAGGAAAGTCAGTGGGAGCTTTGAGTGTGATTAGCAGTCCAGGCAACTGGATACACCTTGTTGGAACTGCCTGTGTCCCCGATCTGTGCACCTAGCTGTACACCTTGGACAGCTTTGTGCTAGTCCTGACAAAGGAGGGTAACACAAAATCTATGCATGACCATGGGTTGGAACTGGAAATGACTCTTGAGTAAACAGGAAGGTGTTCTCCACGTAATATGAAACTTTTAGAAAACATACTTATGAAAGGTGTAACTTTAAAGGTAATCGGTTGATATCAAAGGCCAGCTCAGAAGATCTTTGGGCAGATGTTGTTTTACCCTTTTATAAGTCAGAGTAGCACAATGGGTTCTGATGAATTATTATGGTTTGAAAACAAAGTTTTAGTTCATTAAATAGTTATAGTGCACTTCTAAAGAAGTAACAAGTATGTTTATAGCCTTAGTGTATACGTAGTGTACATATACATAGCATGTGTATAGCCTTATGTGTATGTATTTATAGTTCCATGTGTATTTTTAAAATTTTGGACTGGCAGTGTCTTCAAGAAAATGTTGATAAATAGCAATGAATATGTGAGTTTCATACTTAACAATGAAGTTATGGTTTCATAAAAGCATTCATTTCCATTCTGAAAGTACCAAATAATTTTCATAGCGTGTGATGCTGTAAAATAACCCTATCTAGAGTTGTCATAGTCAGGCATGACATGAAGGAGATGACATTTGGATTTGACACTTCTCTACCTCAAGCATGCAAGGAAATTTGACATGATTTATGAATGCAAGAAATTTCTCATACACGTCTTTTGAAATGAAAGTGGATTACAACAATTCTTTCCAATTTTTTTTACAATACTCTCTCTCTTCAAAGGGAATTAATATACAGGCATAATTTTGAAGACAACAAAGAGATCCCCAACTGATCTGTTATTCAGGATTTGTGTGATTAATGTAATGGTCTGGAAAATTTCAGTGAAACTGCTTAAAAATAGTTTGGTGTCTAATTGCACTAGCAGAGGTAAAGATAAGATAATGCAGAGAGAAGATAAAATAATGCTGTATATTTTTTTAATAAGATACTTTAGAAGAAATCTCAAAAATAACATTAACATGAAGTAGTTGAGAAGTTTTCTTAAAGCTCAAGAAGAGGGGAAGTGTTTTCAAAGACCATTCAAAACTGACATTTTTCTCAATCTGGTTTTAAATTGGGGATTGTTGATTGTTTTGATTCATGTAAATAAACACATAACCAGATTTCCTCCTCTTTTTTTTATTTTATATTTTCACATTTCCTGTAATTTTCACAACAGTTAAAGCACAAGAGAAAATTACATGCAAAATTCTGTGGAGAAGAAAAAAATTAATTCAAATAGGATTTACTGTACCTTCTTTGGCACTACTATTTTTGTCTTGGCTTAGGACATGAAAGAATTAACTGATTCCAGAGGCAATATTTAGAAATTTTTCTTGGCAGAACTGCTGGTTTACCACTGCAAATTGGTCTACAAACCTCAGAAATTTAATGTGGCTTTGATCAATATGAGGTTAAAATCTCACTAACCTTGAAATATGTGTGTAAACATTGTATAGTTTTGTGTAGTGCAGTTTAATCCTGACATTTATAATAAAATGATGCCTCTCCTGCATAAGGCTTCCAAGACATTCTCTACTGTTGTGAATTGTGAATCCTTTTAAAACTTCTCTGTGTAGTCTTAGGGAGAGAGAAAAAGATATTAAAATACTTCTTTTCAATACTGCTTTCAGTCATTGTATGACTGTTGAGTGTAAGAGCAGTTGATAAATTGTGGTGTAGTTAAAAAAATCTCACAGAAATAGAAAATGGACAACAGAATGGAGGGTGTTTTCAAGTACATATGGAGGTAGGATTAATTTATCAACATAATTTGAAATATTTCATCCAATGCAAGGTGACATAAGATGAGTACTGTATAATTCTATATGTGGAAGCCTACTTGCTTTGTATCTCTACTGGATGCCATTTTCACTATAAAAATATTTTCCCTTCATGTTATGCACAATTTTGTTCAAGATCTTCAGTTTACTTCTTATACTCTACAGCCATCTCCTGTCTGTTGGAAATTTTAAGTCTCCTGCTTTGCTTTCAATTCTTTCTTCAAAGATGACCGTTCTAAGTAATTTCAGTGATAAGAATAATAAATACCAAGAGGTAGTACTGAGTGCCCTTCACTGAATTCATGTGAGTGGAAAACTTTTCTGATAATTCTGGTTTTGATGGTATCCACTGTGAGGAAGAAGCAACAGGGTTATTTTTAAGCATTTTAAATAAAGCTGCATGACAAGACACAATGCAGATGCAAATAGTGACAGAGCCAAACTAAATAAACCAGAAAGTTCAGTGTGTGTTGAAAACTTAGCATCCTACTCCAGATCTGGTGCAGTAGAGTTCACTTAGGACTTCCTTGTTGACCAGAAACCTTAGGAATTTTGAACTTTCAGAGTGCAATCAACCAAAAAAAAGCAAAACCAAAAACCAAACTAAACCAACCAAAAAAAACCACCCCAAACCCCAAAAAACAAACAAACAAAAACCCCCAAAACAACAACAAAAAAAAAACCCCAAGCAAAACAATAAGCACGATCCAAAACTATACAACTGAATTATAAAGCTAACACATGACAGAGACGTCTGTAAGAAGCTATTGTTAATAAATAATGGCAGCCAACATGAGGTATTTGCTTTAGGACAAAATGAATTTCTGTTTCTTTCTAAGGAAATTGAATGCTGATTTTTGGGTTTTGTTTGGGCATAGGGTTGGTTTTTTTGTCTTTTTTTTTTTTTATCCAAGTTTCTAAAGAAGGCTCTTGGTGAATGCTATAATTCCTGATAATGTACTGAGTCTACTTTGCCTGCCTTATCAGATTTTCCATATTTTTTTCCAAACTGTTTTGGAAACCTACCAGCTTTAAAGCATGCATTGTGTGCAGCATAAATACCATTAAAATACTCACCCATTAAAGCTGATATAAAGAACACATTGAAGTCCTTTGCTATGCCAAGTAATTCCCAAATTCTGTCTTTATACCTCTATTAGGAAGCAGTTGCCCTAACGTCGTATTTGGCTTTTTAGTCAAAAATTTCTATTATTGTTTTTAGTGCATTCTGCAGGGAGGTCATATAAAACAGCTTATCAGCCCCCTTATTTCCTGTTTATATCTGATCTGCCATTTTTGTGTACTTTCTTGTTCTTGCCCATTTGAGTAAACTTGATTTCTTAAATACTTTTTGTTGGTGTATGTAAGTTCCCTACAGATTCATGCAAGGGTGTTTCTTTTGGGTTTTCTTAAAGGTCGTGGTTTTTCGGTGGAAGGTGGCGATGATGTATTTTCATTTGTTGGGGATTGGGTTTTTGGGTGTGGGTGGTGTATGGTTGATTTTTCTAATTGTGACATTACTTTGACCTGATTAACTAATGCAATATTTCTAAATATTGTTCTGAATCCCTTTGAGGAACTTGCTTTTAGAGATACTACTTCAAGGAGTGGTTTTTTTCTGTTTTCTGGGATTTTTTTGTTTGTTAAGGGTTTTTTTCATTTTTCCTTGGTTTTGAGGTTGTATGTTTGGGGGGGTTAACTGCTTTTGGTAACTTTCAGGTAGTTAGCTCTCTTTAAATATAAATATTTTTGTTTGGATTTGTTTGGCCTGATCTTTCACACAATAAGGCTAAATGCTATTTCATTGTGGTCTGTGGAGCTCCTAGAGCTATGTAGAGCAACTCTACTAATAATTTTGGGCTGACCCTGTGCATCACTAAAGATTCAAAGATTGATTGTTCCAAAAGTCATTTATCATATCCAAAAACGTGCTCTCTACATCTCTCTGATAAGACTTTGATCCAGTCTTTATGTGGTTTCTCTAATCTCACATGACATTGTTATTGTCCCTTTGATCAGGCGGTCAGAAGTGACATCCTGGTATTACATTTTTTATTATGAGACTGAAATTTCTTACCCACAGAGATTCCATCTCTCTTCCCTCTTCCTGAAATACTTCTATGCTGTTGCATTTTGTGTCATCCCTTACATTGTACCCTTCTGCTGTATGTCCTGCACTGTCATTCTTACAAAGCTGTAAGACAAATGCTCTGTCCTATTGATTATCCTCCTTCCACCACATTTCTGATATGTGTATTATTTTGGGATGGTTCCCTGGTGATTGGTCTTCATCACTCCATCCTGATTTTATATTCCTAGCATTGGTATAGAAGCACTGGGAAGTTTAAGGTTGTTTAATGACTCTTTCCTGTTTATCCTGATTGTACTTTTGATAGACACACACACACACACACACACACTCTCTCTCCAACCCTTTCTGGGGCATATTAAGTATTAATTGCATATCCCTCACTGGCATGTCTGTCTGAACCAAAAGCTTTTCCCTGCCTGTTGGCTTTCCTCTGCTCTCTGTTCTAAAATCGTTTTGATTTCTGTGCCAGCAGCCAGTCTCTGTTACTGCTCATACTCAGTCGTCTGTCCTTCCCTGCACATGTTGCGTCTGTTCAAGAAGTTTCCCCAGTTGCTAATATACCTAAATTCCTTTCCACCTACACTGTTTTCTTGCCCTTGGAGGCTTGGGATCTCTTGGAAAATGGAAACTGTCTTATTATGCCATGGTTATAGAATACAGTGAAAACAAGAGAAAGACCAAATATTTTCAGCCTTCACAGCTACTCATGAATCTCAGACTCATCAGACAAAGCAGTGAGGGGATGGCGGGAAAATTGTCCTGGTGTTTTAGGTACCAATCAGAGTTTGTTACAGGCTCCAGAACAGGTATCAAATGTATTTCAGGCAGACTAATAAAAAAGTCTACAATGTGAAAGGCATTAAGCATTATAGGCAAAGTGGTACCAAAGAACAGCAATTAATGGCAGGAAGGAATGAGGAAAAGCAGCCTGATTGCTGTGTGGCATAAGAAATAGTTACTGATGCATGACAGAGCAGTGCAGCTCAGACAGCCCTCAAATTGAATCAAGCATGTACAAGTAGTGCAATAGAAAATTTCTTTCTCGTACTTGAAAGAGAAAGCATCATAGGCAGAGAAAGGATTTTCATTCTCTCTGATCATATCTTCACCTGCAGACCATATTCATTTTAATGTGCAATCATCTGATGAAATAGACATAAACATATTTTGGTATTTGTTTTCTAATCTTGAAAAGCTATCTGTTCTTTTATCTTTTCTCACAATAAAGTCATATTCAGAATTGTAAAATCAATGTAATTTTAAGGAACATAGATGGTGTAATTGGGGCCCCCAGGTATATTCCATAGCATTTCTCGATTGATGGTGTAAGTATCCCATCTAGTTCATAAGTGTGTGCTGTAAACCTTGAAAGTATTTAATTCTCCCATGTTTATAGTTAAAGTAATAATGTCACTCTTTGTATCAAAAATCAGAGGAACTTCCAGGAATTATTTTACTGTTATTTTAGCAAAATAACATATTTAAGACCAAAAAGGATGTCTCAAGGATAGTTCAAAATGTTGAAAGCTAAGCTGTAGGTTACTTCTCAAGCAATCTCACTGTAATTAATATTAAATGATTTCTTCTTTTCTTGTCGACAGGAGGATTCGGCTGACTGCGGTGGGGCCTCTGGTCTGAGTCCATCACTGTGGTCCATGGTAGCAATTCAGGTGGTCCTGCTTTGGCTGTTATCTGGCAGCAGACACTGCCAGTTATGACCTTGCTAAACCAAAACCTGCATAACTTAATCAAGACCTGGCCAAAACGATAGCCTCCGTTCCGTTTCCGAAAGGGTCAGCTATTGAGAGAGCAGCAGAGCAGCAGCGCTCGTGTCTGGTCCCCACGCGTTGTGAGACTCACCAAGGCGCCACGATGCCTGCATGTCCGAGTGTGGATCCCTAACCGTGTGTGAATGCTGCATCATCCACGCCATCCAAACAGGTTTCTGTACGTGCTCCATCGGGGAAACCTAAAACCTTTTGTTTGTTTGTTTGTTTGTTGTTGTTATCTTGATGACTTCATGTAAAAGGGCTCCCCTAACTATAGCTTATGTATATGATTTTCATTTATTTGAAGCTTTGGATATCACGAAGATTTATATTCTTTTACATGAACAGTTGTTTAAAAATAAAAAAAATTAAAAAAAAAAAAGAAGAAGAAGAAAAGGGAAAATGTTCTCCCCAATATACATTACTAGCACCACAATGGCTGCTTTTAGCATCAGTTTTGTCCAAACTAGTTAAATAAAATGAAAATATTGGTCAGTCTTCACCAGAAGTTCAGCATGATTGAAATGCTTTATGATAAGTGGTTAATTCTTCCAAAATGAATCTTGCAGACAGCTAAGTTTTGGTAGGTTGATATTGTATGTAGAAAGGAAGGACGGAAGGAAGGAAGGAAGGAAGGAAGGAAGGAAGGAAGGGAGAAAACTACTGTATTTCAAAATCTGAAAGTACTGGAAAGTGTAACTAAAAAGTGATTTTCATCTTAAACTTGGTGTCATCTTCTGTCAGAAAAAATGTTAATTTCAATGTAATATTCACCTTCTTTTCACACTGCAGTTACATATAAAGCAAGTAGAAATTCTTCAAAGGCTGAAACAAAAATGCTTGTGAATAAAAAATGTCTTTGTGATATTTGAACGTTGGTTTCCAGGGGTATTTTGCATGATGATGATGCTATGTTATTGGTTTTCAGTTTGTTTTCTTTGATGGTAGAGTATAGTTCATTGACAAGATAACTGAGTGATTCTTGTATTGTGTGAGAAATTGAACATTGCAATGTGTTGCAATCAAATCATATTAAATTATATTATGAAACAGAGCTCTGAATATACTGTGCAATTTAAAAGCTGAGAAAATAGGGTAAATATAGCTATTGTAACAAAAGGTTGAGGCGGATTTTTTATGGAATAGCGATCTCACATGAAAATCTGTGTACAGATATTTTAAGAATATAAAAATCAGATTTAACACATTTATTTTTGGAAGTATATGTTCTCTAAGCTTCATATCAGGTTCCCCCTTTGTTTCCTTCATATAAACCTACCCATAATATTAAAACATATGTTGTTGCTATTTATTATTGAAAATAGCATATTTAACAGAAATATGACCTGGTTGCAGCAATTAGAAAACATATAAACAAATGGGGAGCCTTGAATCTATATGTATGCACATTGATACTTGATTGTGAATAATAACTCTAGAAGTTGTTTTTATACAACCTCATCGGTGATACAGATTGGTGCAGTAAATTACAATATTACAGTGTAGCATAGTGTTGATGCAAAATATGATTTGCGCTTTTTTTCCTAGTTTTCAGAACTAAACAGCTAAGACAGCTAAACCAATGAATGTGCAACTCTGCTGGTATTGTACAGTTCTGCTAACAACTGCAATATGCAAATATTAATATGGCACAATACACTAGCTCTTTAAAAAATAAAAAATGCAAATCATCAGTATGTATATGCTGGCAATTGATTGACATAATTTTGATCATGCCAAAAGCTTGAAAAAATGATTGGGCATGCATTAATATCCTATGAAAACTGAAGAAGCTACTCAAAGCCATGGCATGGCTTGAACGATCAGATGTCTACTGTAGTTGTTCTCATGGTTGGTTCACTGCTTCTCATGTACTGTGGCTCCAGCTATGTATTTTTCCTCATGTTTGGGAGTATAGTGAGTGAAAAAAATAAATCCTGACCTTTTGTTCAGTGATGAAATCTAGATTTTTAAAAAATATATATCTAGCAATGTCATGGGGTTAAAAGTAAAATTAATTGTGTTGGATGACTTCAGGTCCTCCACAGGGAGGTGGACTAATGTTGATAATATGGATGAAGATAAACTTGGAGCTCTTCCAAGAACAGTGCTACGGTTCTGTTCACCCTAGCACCAGTTACCACCTGATACAAAAATTGGTTTGAGTGTTTCTAATGCCAAGACTGCATCTAGTATTTTTCCTTAATGTGGTCAATTGACATTTTATGGGAGGAGCAAGTTTTGTAGGATTAGGCCAATATTTGCTGCACTCACTGCTTTTACTCTGAGGTTACTTTAAATACACATTAGTTTGTTTTTTGTTCTTTTAATTTTTTGAGAGATTGTTAGTATATTACGTTCTCTATAGTTTTCACTTAGCTTCCCAAAAGAAACCCTTCATGGACAAGTTACACTGTTTAGCATTTTAAAACACTTTCATTATGCTGGTAGGCCGTACTTGGAGTTACTTAATAAGCATTTCATTAGTGTTTTTAGGGAGAAAGAAAGACGGCACAAAGTCAAGCTTCTATAGAAAACACCTGTGGCTTTTGCTTTCATCCCACTTCCCTTAGAGTGCTCAAATGCAAAATGAAGAGAAGCCCATGCCATGCAGCCACGTAGCCCTCCTGAGTGATCCAAGGAGGGAAATGTCCTTTATTCCTCTCCTTTGCTCCTCTATGTGACCTGAAGAAATATGTTTCTATATAAATATTTAGCCTAACATTATAACATTCTATATAAACATTTAGCCAACGTTATACCCATCTGACTAATACTTCAGAAAGTAGTAAGTATTTTAAATACTTTGAAATTATATATTGGAATATATCCAAGTGATGGTCAATACTTTTTATTAAATACCCTGATAGCTGAAAAATGCAAAACATAGGTCGAAAATGCAATCTGAACTTTAGATCTCAAAATGTGAATACCAGTCTGATAGAAATAACTCGCATGAATAAATACAAATTCTCATGCAGAAGAGTGTCCTTACTCTCGCAGTGCATCAAAGTCATCTTCTCTTGTCTTTGAAAGAAGAACCTTGATCCTAAGCTTTAAATTAAGATACTTCTAGATACAATATATTGTAAAAATGTGTGGGTTTTAAAGCCAGAAATAATGTTCTGTTGACGGTTGCTCAAATCCTTTAAATAGTACTAAGGGAGCTTTTGGGACTGGTTCAGTTTACACAGAAGTCATGCAGTGTTTTGTACATCTGACAAATAACCACCATTAAAGTTGTTCCAGCATGGTACCGTGCAAAATATGATCTGAGAACTTCACATGAAAGGCTTCTTTCTATTTTTTTCATTCAAACAACCAGCATTACTGCCAAAACACTGACCGTGGTCCATATTTGTAACAGGTTTTTAACATGACATAGCAGGTCTGATTGACAAGATTTTTAGGTCCTGTACCTTTAAGACTTTAGTATGATCTTTTTCATGTTTCTAATGCTTGAGGCTTTACTGCTTAACTTGACAAAAACAACAGTGTTGCTGCCATTTGTAAGTTTTCCTACAATATTCCTTTTATGAACTTAAAACCTGGCCTTACTGGTTTCAAATAGGCAGTATCCCTTTTAAGTGACCTTTGCAACCCAAGTGTTACTTGCTGTGGTTGAGAGCTTTTTGGTGTCACTGAAGAGACATTAAGACCTTTTTTTCCCATTAACACATAAAAAAACATGCTTAATATGACTTAATTTCAAAACACAACCTCAGTACTACTGATCCAAGAATTTAGATGCTAGCACACTGGTTATTAAGAAATATATGAATGCCTACAAGGTACTGCAATGCACTCGGGTGTTTTTGGAGTGTCTACCTAAGGTGAAATCTTAGTAACTCCTTTCTTAGGATAAATTTTACCCTAACGTCATCAGACATCCAAGCCTTTAACAAAGGCCAGAATTATTATTATTTTGTTCATACCACAATGTTAATATTGTTAATACTCATTGTACACTATTGTAAAAAAGATTAAAACAAAGTGTCTGAAAACAATTCAAGAGTTTTGAAAAGTCAGCCTCACCCTCTTCCCAGCTACTTGCATCTGTCCTGTTTATGGTTTAAAAGAAAAACATCATATTGAAGAAATATTTCACTGAGGCTAAAGGGATACTGTCTTGTTCAGATGCCATGAAGTTGCGATTGTGATCTGACAAAGCTGTCTTCTCTTCTTGTGTTGTATGGAATGTCTGGATCATGCTTTCTGGGGTATTTTTATTGAAATGCTCAGTGTGCGTTTCTGCAAAAAAAGACTTGGTTGCTCTTACAAGACAAGCAGGTCTTTCTCCCTTTTCTTGTGTTCTCTTGACACTTTTGTGGAACTTGACAAGCCTGGAAATAAATAATTTTTTTGTAAAAATTTGTACAATAATGTTATAAAAAGTTTATAATCCTAGAACTGTTGTGTTAATTATTGTGCAAAAACAGTATATTCAGAATAAAAGTTTATCATTTAAAATCAACAACTATTTTATTTTTCACTCCATATAATAAAAACATGTAAATAAGAGCCTACATTATTTGCTATATAATACATTTGAGTTTCATATTATTATACCTAAGTGTCTGAAGAGAGTGAAGACAGTGACTTAATGCAGGTCTTCATGGGGTTCAGAGAAGGATGTACAGCAAACCTTAATTTCTGTTTCGTTTGTGACTGAAAATGTGAAAAAAACAAAAAGTGGAAAAAAAATCTAACCAATAAAAATAGAGGGTCTGTAAACCTCTCAGTAAAATAAGAGTCTGAGGCAGCTGAAGTTGTCCTGAAAGAATTGCTTTTGGAAGGGTTGCCATTTGCTAACTTGTAAACACTGCTGAAGTCCAAGAGTTCATTCACATGGAGAAGCAGAGTAAAATCAGATGTCTCAGATGGGTCCTGCTCAAGTTGCTGTCCCCACCTCTGACTGAGACTGAGTCATGATTCAGTCAGCTTCTGTACTGCTGCTGTTCTTAGCCATGCACTGTATTTAAAGTGGATGTGTGTACCTTAATAAGCAGACCCGGGGTGCTCAGAAGGTGATTTGCTGGGTTTCTGACTTCCTGCAGGGGCACTGGCAATCTGTCAGAAGTGCAGGGCAGAGGGCTGCAAGTGGCAACTGGCTTAGAAGCCTGATTTTAATCCTTGACTGTGAATGTGTCACAGCCCAGACAAAATGGCAGTCGTAAAATTCTGATGGGTTTACTGAATCCCTGAGGAGTAGATAAGAGAATAAGAAATCAAATGCAGATTCTAGTGCTGCAAAGTAATAGATCACCCATGTGGAAATGCTGCAAGGCAGTGCATGACACTGTGCATCAACATCCAGAGATTACCAGCCTCAGCTAGATTAAACATTGCTTCCTAACTACATGATTATCCCCACATGCTGAACTCGCTCTATCATGTTTTCTCTAGGCTGACTGCTATTGAGATGTAGAAATAAATAAACCCCAAAAATCCCTTTCTTGAACATGTTTAGCTTAATTGCTGTATCACAATACACTAGTTATTAAGTAAAGGAGAAGACACTCTTAGACAACACAAGATTTTTTTCCCTACACTTCTGGAACTTATAATCATCTTTGACTTCATCAGTTTGATATGGGAATTGCTGCACTGCAACAAGATATTCTATACTCATCCCTTGTGCAAATCAAACCAGAATGCACTTGGCCTGTCATATTGTATTATTTTGAGAGATGACTTCACGGTGTCCAGTGCAGCTCTGTTGCTGCTAACCATCTACAGAAATCAAGACATTATATAACATGGATGTTACAAAATGCCTTCACTGCCACATCTATTAGCCCAGTGTTCCTTGTAATGCTTGACTGAAAAATATGCCCACCCTAAATGGTACAACATTTTCTCTGTCTGTTGCAAAATACATGGAAAACAATGTCTCTCGTTCCAATGATGTCTTAGGAGCTTTTGATCACAAACTGTATATGGGGGAGGAGGAAAGAAAAATGAGACTTTTTCAGGAGAATGATTTAATCTAAATTCTTACTGTATTTTTCCTAATTGTTTTAAATATATAATAATTTTTCTCTTTTTTCTGATTGAAAATATCACATTCTCAGGAGCTGGCTGTTCCTTTTGAAACCTTGTTCAGAAAACCAGAAACCTTTAAGTGGCCCCTTTTAATAGAACACCCACCCTTCTCTTTCTTTTAGGGTTTTGAATCTCGTTTTTCCCTCTGGGTGTTAAAATTCTTTCTTTGAGTAGAACTCCAAGTCTACATCTCATATTGTGTAGAAGAGGTATTTGAACTTGGTAATAAGTGTTTCCTTTGAGAAAAATGATAAATATATTTGTGATTTGTCTCGTCTAGCTGTAGTTGTCAATTGCTCATGAGTTACTCTACAGTCAACAGAGTTTAGGAGCTGGGTACATATGCTGCAAGGCCCAGACAGGCTTTAATCATCTGCCTGAATAATTGGAAGGTGAATTCTTTAAAAATACTTTTCTACTGTTCTTTTAATAGTATGTCTTTTCAGAGAGAGGCGTTAACATATTAAGTAAAATCTGCATCTTCTAGTTCATTACTTTTTTGTTTGGTTTTTTTTAAGCAGTGCTAATTTTTGACAGCTGTTTTGAGAAGGAAATATGAAATATAGGACTTCAGTGATATTTACTTTTCCTTTTCAAGTGTATCTTTCAATTATTTTTTACAGCCACTGAATTAGTTATTCCATAAACAAAACAAAACATGTAGAGTTGGAAATGGAATCTCAGAATTTCCATTTTAACTTTTGTGGTTTTAACCCAGACTCTTCTTGTGACCAAGACTCTTGTGATCTCAGCCTCCGTTCTGTGGCTTGATTATCAAAAAATAAAATTTTGAGTGTTGTAATAGAGACACTATGGAAAGGTTAATTAACATGCTTGAAACACTGAACAACAGCACAATGTTTTGGTATGTGTGGTTAGCATGTATTATTCCTGTAAGCTATTTTGAGAGTCCAAGTAATGCTCATTATGGTATGTGTCAGTCAGTTTGCCAAACTCTGGGATCTTCAGGATTTAATTAATCTACAGGAATTATTTAGCTCTAAGAGAAAATTGTGGACACTTTAGGCTCTGCCTAAAATATACCACAACATGTAATTTTGGGTGGGTTAGAAATTAGGAGCGTTCTCCTCTCCTGCTTGGCTGCAGTCTGCACAAAGAAGAAAAGACCCCATGCAATGGTAGGTTTTGCTTTTGACGTCTTTTGGGAATACCAGCGTGGGAAATAACAGGCAGGGAATCTTTGAGAACCTGGGACTAAATCATATGCAGTGGGATTCACTGGGTGAGCACTGCGTTCCTGGGCGGAACAGGGGTGATCCATGCCATACAGACATGGAGCAGGGAGAGCTATCCCAATGACCAGCCACTGGGGGTCTTACTGCAGTTGCATATGCATGCACACCTTTCTATGGACATTGAGTCATGAGGATGCTAGATACAGAGAAAAAGTGAGCACTGGAGACATGTGCATTCAAAACACGACTCTTCTGATCAGCCTAGATCCTAGGATCAATGTCTGGGATGGGTAAATTCCCCCTAAAGCAAGGCAGCTGTGAAATCTAGGCTTGTAGCTACCAGGGAACGATGCAGGCATACATCTGCTTTAAAGGCCATTGCTATGGAGTCATAGTGGAAGAGATGCCAAACTCCAGGCCCTGAGAGGAGCCTGTTGGGTGGCTGTGGTTGGAGCACAGTCTGGGCCAACATCATAGTGGAAGAGATGCCAAACTCCAGGCCCTGAGAGGAGCCTGTTGGGTGGCTGTGGTTGGAGCACAGTCTGGGCCAACACTGAATGCCTTCCAAAGAAGAGAGAGAGTGGTGGTGGTGAAGGGGATGTTACTCATCTTTTGCATCATGTTCTTCCATGTATAGTACTTGTCTCAAAAGTGTAAAGTCTGGTTTTAGTCTTTCTTTAGTCTGAGAATATCTACCAGAGAGGGAATTTGAGCATTTACATTTAGAGGTAGCAATGAAATCTAACCTATAGTTTGGATGGCTACCTTGAATGGTATTGCCATCAGGCTGTTAAACACATCTGCAATAAGCAGCTTTAAGCAATTGTTTTCTTTTGTTAATGTAATTTTATTTTATTTTTTAGAAATTGTTATTATTCCATTAAGGAATGAGAAGAAATGAAGAAATAGGTAGAACTTGAAGATCTAGAGAGTTCTATAAAAATTCAATAGGTAACTATAGCTATGTACAAGATATCACAGTTTTGTGTGTTTGAGGCCCCAAAGCCTGACTAAGTCACATTTTATTTCAGAAATGCTATGATTTGGGATTCTGAAATTAGGCAGTGTTTCTAGGACATTTTTGAGAAGGATATTTATTTCATTAATCATTTGAATTTTCATTTTCTGATTTTTTATATTTGTGTCCAGTTCTAATCTAGCAAGTCATACAGTGTCAAGCTTTAAAATAAATTCTTAATTTTCAGTGAATGGAAAGACTAATCATCCACAACGCAAGCAACTGTGCTGAAATCTAAGCATTTAGGATTAGGAATAGGAAGTATTATTGACCCCATATTTGGTTTTAGTAGACTATTTTGTGGCTTGGAAATGTGTTGGTCATTGATCATCCAAAAATTCCGTAACAACCTGTGATGGTATCCAACTTTGCATAACCCTGTATCTGAGGCAGTAGCGTGGAAGAAGAGTGGTTTGCTCATATTTCAGCTGGACTTTGCTTTAACTCTCAGATCCTGGTACAATTCATAAAGTTTCCTTTTCTCAAACCTGACTTGCTATGCAACTAAAATTACGAGGGTAGCATGGCCAAGAGGAAAGAAAATTGTAACTAGAGAAGGCAAGTCTGGCACCAGAGTAGTGCCTCCTGCTCTCCCCAAGGTGCACCCACCAGGCTGAGGTGATTGCTGAGCAATGCCAGCACTGCCTGATAATTCTCTGGGAGTGTTGGGAGGAGCTGTGTGCCTAAGCTGAGCAAACAGATGTATCTTTTTCCCTGTCTCCATCTATTAGCAGCAAGAAATTCAACAAAATACATAATATTTGAGCTTTCAGCTACCTAAAATTCCACTGAGAAAAAATGTAAGTCAGAGACAACAGCTTTCAAATGTTTCCACACCTCTTGGGGGATATGGGTGTTAAACTAAGATTTTGAAATATTAAAATTTTAGGGGAAAGTATGCACACAGACATAAATATTTTTATGCCTTATAGAAGCTACCCATGGGCTTCCAGCAACCTGCCAGCTTGCTTTGCTTTCCAAGGTCAAAGAGCCCACTGTGCTTCATTCTGGCAGATGACAAGAGTAAAACTGTGCTTTAAAGCAGCTTACGTGTAAGGCCTCCTTTGCAAAGCATGAAGGAGAACCTAGAGTGTGATATTTGATCTTTTAGAATCTCTAGTTGAGTGAAATGCCTTAAATAGAAAATGGGTCTGTTCTGAATGAAAACCTATCCTGGGCACTGTGCAGATAGGTACCTTTATTGCTTCCAGAAGAGTTGCGCCATGTAAATGGATATTCTGTTACTAGAGAGCATTTTTTTATTTTTTTAATAGCTTTAATAGCCATTCAAAAATAACAGAATAGGGTGGAATGCTCTATTTTATAGCTTAGATGTATTCACCCTGCTGTAACTAACCCTGGACTGTCTTCACCATATCTGAGACTTTTGCCTGCAATTCAGTTGATTTACACAATGCAATGGATCTCAGAATCAAGTTCCAAAGCAGTGCAGATAAGGATGACAGTAGTTAACAGTGGAATAGTTTTGTTTGTGTTGCTTTTCCCTGCTAAACATACACACCCACTCAGAATATTCAGGTTAGAAACCTTTAAAAAGTAGCAAAAGATACGTATGATTGAATTGATTGCCATTAGGAAAAAAAAATTTGTCCTTGTTTCATATTAGTGTCCTTCTGCACTATGTTTTGGTGGTTTTCTCCCAAAGTTTATGATATGTGTATAATGAACCTGTATCAAAACAAAGCCTGGCTCTTCCATTTTGAAGTGCAACATGAAATGAGTGCTATATTAGATATAAGCTTTCTCTAATAGTTACAGAAGCTTTTATTAAAATTCCTTTTATAGGGAATTAAACAGCTATAGCTTTACAGGTTATCAGACACAGCTTTAATTCTTGGTAAAATTTCAGCAAATTCAGATTTACTGAACCAAATAACTACTTTAAAATCTGATCAAATCAGAAACACAAAGGGGTTCAATCAGTAGTATGTTGCTCTCAATATATTTCAGACTGTACAACTGCCTGAAAGGAGGTTGTAGCAAGCTGAGGGTCTGTATGTTCTATCTAGTAGCAAGTGACAAAAGAAGGGGAAAGGGCCTCAAGTTTTACCAGAAGAGGTTTAGATCATTATTGGGAAAAGTTTTGACACCAAAGAGGTTGCCAACCATTGGAACAAGCTGCCCAGGGAAGTGGTTGAGTCACCATCCCTGGAGGTACTTGAAAGACATGTGGGAGTGAAATGAAGATGCTGGATTAACAGTTGGACTTGATGAGCCTTTCCTAGAGGTCTTTCCCTTTCCTTAAAAATTCTCTTCCAGGGAGAATTCTGTACCAGGGAGGTTGAATTTAAGTTGTAAGAAGGACAATTCCCTCTTACAATGTTGCTCATGGTAGATGAACTGTCTACTTAAAGCTTTGTTTGTCCAAATTTAAATAATTAAAGTTGTCTTGTACTGGATTTTTATTTGTTTGTTTTGGGTTTTTTGGTGATTGCTTGGTTGGTGGGTTTGGGTTTATGTTTGGGTTTGGGTTTGGGTTTATGTTTGGGTTTGGATTTGGGTTTGGGTTTTTTTTCTGACACTGTTGTGCATCATAATGCACTAAGGAAGAGCTTGTGTTTTCAAGACTGCGCAATACTTCCCTCTCAGGAGCAGAAAATGAAAGAGCTAATTGAAGGATTAACCAGTTCTGAAAAGCAGACATACTTAATTAAGGATAGTGACCATTCTTTGGGGGGAATCTTAGCCAGACTAGAAAAGATAGCTGCTCTTTCTCTGGGCTAATGGCAGCAAGAGTCACTTAAGAACACAAAGCCATGAGATGCCAGACTCTGTGTGGGCGATGCACAGTGTGCAGTGCACAAGCAGACACTCTCTGAGGTTCATATCCAGTGAGGTTGGCATCCCTAGGCTTCATTGCCTCATTTAGGACAGTGGCAATTGTTCTCTGTCACCTGCATGCCTGACTCGTTTCTCCTCCTTCCTGGCCCATGCAGGCTGCTCACAGACTTCATCCCCTGTGCTCAGCAGTGCAGCTCCAGTGCTGCTTGCAGCACCTACAGGCACCTTTCAAACATTTCTGCATGCAGAGAGTGACCCTCAGCCTCTGCCTCTGAAGGCATTGCTCGTCACTGGTCAGAAGAAAACCTGACAGATTAAATTAATAATTAAAGCCAGAGATGATAAAATTTGAGAAGTATGTCTAGAGTGTCTGAATATAGTTTTGCATGGACCAGTGCAATCTTTGGCTGTGCCAGGCTGTGCCTTTTGGAAGCATTGGGTGGCCTGAAATTATTCTGTCTAGCTTTTGCTTATGCAAAAATAATCAACTTCATGACAGCATCTGTTACTAACCCAAAGGTCGTAGATGTCCAACTTGCATTTATATGAAACAGAACCAGATGCAGACTATAAAATGATCTGAATATTTTTTAAATGACTTCACTGATATTTTGTCTCATATTTTCTTACAATTCATGATTAATATTTTTAAAGGTGATTTATCTTTCATCTTAGGTTCCACTATTGTTGACTTAACCTTAAGAAAGCGTGATAGAGCTTGAGAAGGAAGATCACTTGCTGAAAGTATTTTTTAAATATATTTCAATTAGTAAAACATGAATTAATGTCTGTACTGTTATAAATTACGGATATTAGAAAAAAATGATATGTTCTTTTTTTCTAATTTTTCTCTCAAAAGCAGGCTAAAGCTGAAGAATATACTGCTGTGGATGATAAAACTATTCCAAAATAGATTAACAACGTTTGACTCAACAACTGTGATTGGTAGAGGTAGAATGTATATAGCAGTCTGTCTCTTTCCCCTTTTTGTATTACTAATACTATGTTATAACAATTAAAGGACAAAGTCCTCATCTTTTTTCTGGTGGCAGAAATTGAAGAAACATTTGTCCTGAAAGAAAAATGGTATTTATGGAATAACTTTCTGAGGTTTCCGGTAAGGCCATCTGGTTGCTCTAGCAAACCATATTTGCAGGCAATTATCTGAAAACCATAGAACTGAAGCTTCTGAATTAAATTTAGCACTTGTTTCGCTATATTGCTGGGGGCAACACTGCAGATGCATGAAGCCAAGTATGTGTTTACATACTTTCACTGAATAAAAGTATTTAACAAATAACACATTGCTGTCTACAGTGGGAATTCTGTTATACTCCTTTTTGAAGTTACTTAATGCTTGAGAGATATCTGCTAATTTTGTCTTTACAGCTTTTTTTAGTGCTACATATATTTATTCTTAAAAAAAAAAGAAATTAAAAAATACCGATTTTAAGAATGATACCTTAAGCTCTCAATTGCAATTTCTCTGATGCCCAAAAAAAAGTAATTAAAAGGACAAAGTGTTATTTTTGAAGTTATTTCAACAAATGGCAACATTTGATAATGAATTTCATTTGATAATAAAACTCATTTGATTCATTAACATACCACATCTCAGGACTTCTGTGACATTTGGTGACACATCAAACCTTTATAGGGAAATGAAATAACTATTAAATTGAGATGAAATACTGTGAGCTTTGTTTTTGTAAAAATCCCATATTCCTATTTAAAGGATTGTAAAGAAAATACTCCAGTCATATTCCTTTCACTTTCCAAAGCAAATTGTTTTTCTCTAAAGCATCCGAGGAAATAAATATATTTTAGTTTGCATGAAGTACTGAGGTCTGATGTAATCGCAAATGCAAGATGGTAAATAATAAGTGAAATTAGAGTGAAGTGTAAGGAAAGATGATGACGTTTCCAACAACTCTGCTGTCACATTTGTGACTTGCTAGGTAATGGCGAAGAAATAACTCTTCCAGTTTTCTTGCTTGTTAATTTGTTTCTAGAAAAGGGACTTATAAAACTGTACAATGAAATTCTGTGCTGAGGGTGGGGAGACACCGGAAAAAGTTGCCCAGAGAGGTTGTGGATGCCCCATTCCTGGAAGTGTTCAAAGCCAATTTGGGTGGGCCTCTGAGCACCTGATCCAGTGGAAGGTGAAAGGATGGATATGGGTATGTTTTTTAAGAGCACCAGTGGACATTCTTGGAGTTGCTAACTGGTCATGGTATCAGAGAGCTCTCCCTTGTCATGCCCTAAAGTATCTCTCTGACCCCCACCACCTGACCAGAGAAGACAGTCCCCGTTCAGAAATGTAAATTATCACATTCATAAATAAGAAATTTATAGTGTTAAACCTCTGTTGAAGAGAATCACTACAGACTAATACCAGGCACAATTGTTTTAATGACAGTTAATCAGCTGAAAATAACCCCCATATAATAAACTTGAATATACTGACCTTTATTTGGACCTTTATTGTCTATGCAGATTAGTAGGTCCTGTTATCTAGGCTAAATTCATTCTCACATTAAGTGCTACTTCAGTACTTTAGTCCAAGAAAAACAAAGTGGTTTTTATTTATAAAACATTATCAGCTAAATTTGGGATTCTCTTGGTAACTTGGATTCTTACCTTTGAAAGTCCATTTTCTTCTTATTTTTTTATGAAAATAAAAATTTTGGGGGTGGGGAGGGGGCTTCTTTTTTTCTTTTTGCCCTTCATGCACCTGCACATTTTACACTGTTTTTTAAACAGCTGTGTTTGGTAGTTTAAGTGTTTCCTGTCACAAAAACATATGCCCCAGCAATCACAAGAAACTGTATGGTGACTCATGAATCTTCTCAGAACAATTTTCTAGCAAGTAAATTAATATAATTCATAACCACTGGGCAGCATTTACAATCTGTGCTAAGAAGATGAACGTGGGGTAATGTAAGACATATGTGATTTTCTTTTTTATTGGTGACTCTTTTTTTTTAACTGAGATCTGTGAAAATGGGTTAATGATACATTTTTCTTACTCATATCCATGCCCCAATACTCATCTTGCTTTCCATGCAAAATCACATAAAGTGGAGAGAGGCTTTGTTTAAAGTTCACGGAAGACACAAATATGAGACAGAAACAAGAATGTCATAACAATGTATAAATAAATAATGAATACATGAGATCAGTATCTTGCAAACTCAGGGCATGTGAGCATCTCATGTGAGCTGTCCTGCTGACTTCAGTGGAAAGCTTGCGTGATTTGTTGAATTATCTAAACAAAAATTCTTGCATTAGATACAGGAATTGCTTTAAAGTACATAATTTGATTTCTTCTCTTTGAGGACTTCATGTTCTTGCATGAGAGACATTGAGGTCAGAAAACTCCCCCTTCTTAAAAGTTTATGCTCTGAGACAATAATAATAATTTAAAGAAATTAAACTCTTGCACTTTTGGGATGGTTGCTCCAAGTTCAGCACTTTTTCAGTCCCTTGGTAGTTATTCCTTTGCATTACCTTGAAAATGCCAGACCTTCATCAAGTGTGGCATGAAGTATCTCATCAGTTTGGACATGCAGTGTTTTAAACATCATTTTGACGATACTCTTCTTATGGAAAAATAACAAAGAAAAGGGTTCATAGTCAATATGGGAACTTCAGTGTGTCTCCTCTCTTCTCACAGAACTTATCAAAGATCAGGATGAGTTTTACTGCTCACTGTTTCCAACACACACTAGAGAAGGACCATTCTTTGTTAAGAACCGGAAAAACCTTCAAAGATCCCAAAAATCAAACCAAAACTTCCACATGATATTGTATTAAAGCCAGAAAGGACTGTGGTAACAGAGTTAGGAATTGTCCAGCTTCCCTGGACATCTCTTCAGAAGGACAGTGAGTGCTAATTTGTTACACAATGGTCCTGACAGTAGGAACCTACCTGTTGTGGGATGTGTGGATACCTTTACCTCAAATGTCTTCCCAGGCCAGGCAGTAAATTCTGCCTGTCTTGTTAAGATTTTATTCCTGTTAGACTACTTAGGGAACTGTTGTGTAGGGTCAACCTTCATTATCCATTCCAGTCCTATCCTGATCATTTCTCCTGTTGATAGAGAGAAAAAAAAAAGGCACAGGTATGTATGTAAAAAAAACCTCTTCATTATCCTTCACTAGCTTAGTGCTTTTGAATGATTCTTCAAAATAATATTGTTTAATCTAAATTGTGCAGATCTGAAATTTTATTTTTCTCTTTATCTCCTTCCTGGTTTACATCTGTGCTGACAGGTTTACGACATTGCTACTAGGTTTTCTCGACTATAACAGTGTAGACAACTGCTGACAGTGTAGACAGTGAAAAAGTACCTGTGTAGGACTTAGAAATGACAGGTGTAAGATTTGGGAATGGCTAAGCTATCAAGAGCCATTACCAACAAAGAGTCAATGTTTATGGGATGCTGCTTTGTCCATAACACCAGTAACTTCTGCAGTTTCATAAAACCAGCTTTTATCATTGCAGTTTGGGCTGGAGTGGTTGCTATGGGATGTACCAGAAGACAACTGCTTCATGCAGATTAGAAAGGAGGAAAATTCGCCAACATGAAGGTCACATCCTGTCGGTGGATGCCAAAATGCCATCTGTGTAGAGCAGCAGAGGAGGTCCCAGTCCCTTAGTATCCTCCTAATATAACCCAAGGCACTGCAGGGTTCCTGCTGGCCAGAATAAGTTATTCTGGGCCTGACCACCACAAACATTTTGCTCTTTTAATTGCAGTGAATGGGAAGTAGGAATTCAATGGCGAGACTAGTTCAGGCAAGAGCTTGCACAGCAAAAAAAACCCTAAAAATTCTTAGATTAGAGGCAAATCTCCCTAAGCCATTATCTATGTCTGACCACAGGCTACAGCCTTGGCTGAAGATACACCTCCACAGTGGGGCTGCAGGGATAAAGCTGTTTCACCAGGCATGTAGCACCAGCCAAACTCCTGATGTTGGACAATTCTCTAGTTACTCTGTGAAGTTAAAACTAAATTTTAAAATGAGGCTGGTGGATGGATCCAGCTGCAAATGCTAATTGCAAAGCCCTGTGGATGTGGGGTATATTAGATGTACTTCAACTCTCTACTTCAGAGCCTTGATCCCATTTCTAATTACAATCAGCCTAAGGGAAGAAACAAGAGATACCTTATAAAAAAATGAGCCCAAACCCAACCATGTGAATATGCATGACCATGTTGCACAAGTGCAACCTAGGCAATGCAGGTAACTGACCCAAAAGTTTATAATAAGCTCTCTGTCTATAAAATTTATGGGTCACACTCCCAGTTCATATTCACAACTCATCTGGGATAAAATGCATCTCTCTGAGAATTTTTTGGAGTTTCTACACAGTTAATTACTGTTTTTTTATTTCTCATATTTTTTATAGGAGTGTAGTTTCCCATTTCACACTCAGTACTGAGACAAGACATTCCCTGCCCACAAGGCTTGCCTACTTTCATCTACAGGCGGGATGCTCAGGGCTGCTTTATCTCTGTGCTGGAAATATCTACATCAATTGTGAACTACACTTGCAGGACTCTCTCTAACAGCACTGTTTGGGCCTGAGGCTGAAGTTAGAGTCTGCCTAAAAAGACAAAAAAGCTGAGAGATGATATTAAACCATTATGGCACAGACTAAGTCCATTCACCTCCCCCAGGTATTATGAACAGGAAAGGTTAAGCAGGCAGCTCAGCTAAATCACTTCAGATGTGTAAGGCAGGAATGAGCACTCGCAGTGTGACACCCACACTGATGTGTTGCTGCCTCCAGGAAAATGCAGTGCGTGTTTAAGAGAGCTGTGAGCTCCTCTGAGCCTGATACAGGCTGGGACTGCATGAGCAGACCAGCCACATCTCAGAGTGGGTGCCAGCTCACAAGCAAGTTTTTCTTGTTGCAAATCACTGACTTAGGTTGCCACAAGGCAGGATTTGGAAAGCAGCATCTCAGCAATTTAGCTTCTGGAGGCAGCACTTGTGGAAGAAAATGCAAGTCACAAAATTGTGAGCGGCATCTCATTTGCTCCAAGTGCTTCAGTCTTGATATAAAAGCCAAAAAACCATTAATAAGTGAAATCCACACTAACAGTTTCTGCCTTAATCCTCCAGCAATGTCAGCATGGTATCAGGAAAAGAGGAGGCAGTCATTAAAAGTGGAAATATCTCTCTTCCAAAACAGTGCCCTGGTGACTCTGAGAACTCGGTGTTTATGCCAGAGGGTATAAAAGGAAAGATGGATAGGGAAAGAAAAAAATGGCTTGACAGTTTATCTGAAAATGATCCAGTTAAACAGGAAGACAGCCCCTCTTGGTATAAATCTTTACAACTTTGTTGAAGTCTATGCTTAGCTGCACCAGCACTCATGACTCTTACTCATGATTTTGATTTTGAAATAACAGCTCAGCAGTCCTTTGGCTTTCTCATTTCAGATTACCAGGCTGCAAAGACATTGAAACTCCCCATAAGCTCTGGGAAAGAAAAAGAAGTCAGTTTTTAATGCTAGGCCATTGGTTTTCTATGTGTGCAGTTTTTTGACTGAGGACAAGAAATGTAAAAGGAAAATTTGATTGCTTTACTGCATATTTTGAATTCAAATTGACTGTGGGCTTTTAAAATGCAAATTCAATAAACCAGTGCTTAGATACACACACAGTTTGCAGCTGCTTCTAATGTTAACCATTTATGCTGTAAATAGTATGAGGATGAGAAAGGAGAATTGGGTGATGTTCAGCCATGGCATATGAACAGAATTTTAGCTTCAGTTGTCTTGGAAAAGCATCTTTAGTTTAAAATAAAATCAGGTATTCTATACCTTTGGCAAAAATTGAGGTACATAATAGAAACTTAGCCAAAGTTTTCTCAGAGTTAGAAAGGCTGAGCATTTGGTTTGATTTGAGCTGTGAGTAAAGCATAGCTCTGAAGTTTGTTTCTCTGCCAGGAACCATGCAGGTTTCTATTGAATACCTAAGCTGGGCTTTTTTAAGAACAACATTTGTTCTAGAGTCTTCCAAAATCTAACACCCATTGCAATAAATGCTTTTTCATGGTTATTCTTAACATTAATTACTTAATTTAAAACTAAGCAAAGGAAAATCTTGAGAATCCTGAATATTTGGTCATTAGGGCTCCCCATGTAGCTACAGTGCCCACATATCTAGAAGTTGCCTACAGCTTCCTTTTTACTCAAAGGCCCATATTCCACAGTCATATAGCTGAGCCAGTCCAAAGCTGATCTGAGTAAAGCACTACACAGTGTCAGGTTTTCAGAGAAGAAGCCCTGGGAGTTGTTTTGCAGATCCTTCCTGCCAGCAGCCTGACAACACCTATGTCAGAACAATTCTACACAACAAGAGGCACAGTTTGTGTGAAGTACTTGGGAATTTACCTCTTTTTTCATGCTATCAGCTGCTAACACAATCTATTCCTTCATGTCTAAAAAAAGAAAATGAAGATGTTCCAGGTAATAACACTTCTGCTCTGTGAAATCAGTCATAAAGGGGTGTTCTGGAATGTCACAGCTTGTGTAATGTAATGCTTCAGTTGGATGCCATGTCCTCAACAGCCTGCAATCCAAAGACGTCAACTTTACCTGAAGCTTTTGAAACACGGAAAGGAAGAGATGGGAAATAGCAAGATAAACAGAAACTTTATAAGGCAGAATGAGATTTTGGCTTTAGCAAGGAACTGTGGGGCCAGGGAGGGTTAAGGGTGCTGGAGGTGACAGGTGTTTTGTAGGAACTGAGTATTTTTAAGGCCCACATTTTACCACTGCAGAGATATCTGAACGCCTGAAAAATATTTGTACCATGGTTGAACACTGATACTATTACAAATACAATATGGAAAGTCCAAGGAAAGTGCAAGGAGATGGTATAGAGAAAGCCAAAGCCTTGTGTAGAGGACTGAGGCACTGAGAACACAGGGGCCTCTTCTAGAAAAGGAAAAGATATGCTATGCAAAATGTCTCAATGCCATATAGCTGATTTGATTACTTTCTGAGATATCTATCTGAGATGTTACTTTCTGCCTTTTCACTGCTCAGTCAGGATTCTGGATCTCATTCAAATAATTTCTTGTCTACAAAGAAGTTGCAATAGCATCCACATTGTTTCTTTTCTTAGCTTTTTTCCCCCTTTTTTGCCTCTCTAATTTCTCATCTTTAAAACTGGAGTTTTAAAGAAGAGCCAAAGAAAAGCTGAGCAGTTTTGTGATATAAAAGCAGGAGGTGGCATCCATTTTCCCTAATTTTTTTGTGTGCATTCTAGATGTTTGTTGTTGAGCTCAATACTTGACTTTCTGCCTGGATCAAAGTGGTGGATTTAGACATTTTTCTACCTTATGTTTAATGTCTCCTTTTAGGATGAGAGGACATTCACCCCAAAAATTCCTGTTTCTGTGTTCTAAGAGACAGCTGTATGCTTTTACAGCTACGTTGTGTACTCAGATTAATCCTGTGCAGTATGCCTTGTTCAGCAACAGATATCCTGTAGGATCTTTGGCAAAACATCTCATAATTTCATGTCCATTGCCCACACATAAACCTGTCACTGACCACACAACAGGAGTTCTACCCTTTGTCTGATGCCCTGTTAGACTGGGGGAGGGCCGGGGCAGGTGATCTTCTATTAAGAGGAATCACAATCCTGTTTGGAGCTATGAAGTGTTACACTGATTGCAGTAATTTGTAATGCCATGCTGTTTATTTATTAATATTCTTTATAACACCTTGAAGAGGTGAAGTACCAAGAATGGTGTAAAGTTAAAATAATGAGAAAAAGCAAAGCTATGAGTTGAACTGAAGACAGTGAGACAACTCTCCTGGGGAAGTGTAGGTCAGGGCATGTTCAGTTCTGTAATCAAAAAAGTGTAACCTTTAGTCCACCTTTATGGTAAATAGCTTTAGGCCTACCTAGTGTCTGACTCCTAAGAATCTTTATCCTTCCTCAGTGGAGATGACTGGGTTCTTAAAGAAATGAATTATTGAATTCTGTAAAGGTAGTCCAGGCAGGAGGGTTAAAACTGATTTAAAGAGAAGAGTGCAGCCCTTTGTGATTCTGACATTTGCCAAGGTTTGGAATTTATTAAGATAACAAGGCAAATCCTTCTGTTTTCCAGAAAGGAACAAATCTTCTCCCAACCAACAATAAATTAATTTTCCTAATTTTTGTGGATGGACATACAATTTCTCTTTTCCTCCTTCAAAATCCAGCATTCAAAAATCAGTTGTGTTTTCAAAGATTTATTTATTTTTGGATGTGCATGAAATGCTGCCTTGCCAGGACCTGAATAATTTAGAACAGGACAAAAACACATGTGGGATTTCTCCTTTAATCAATGTCAGTTCCATATACACTGGAAAGGGATTTTCCAAGGGTTAATATATATTATGTGTTGTCATTATTAATTTCTTCTCCATATAAATAAGATAACATTTCTACTGAAATAAGGTCCAAATGGCACTCCAAGCTTATAGCTCTCTTACACTTTTTTTTCCTTTAAGACTTCCTAGCACCTTCAGTAAGAGATTGTGAAGACCAGATGGAGTTTCCAAAAGCAACCAAAAACTTCCAAACAAAAAAATCAAAACAAAACAAATCAAAACAAAAAAAAAAAACCACCGAAACCAAACAAAATAAAACAAAAACCAAACCAAAACAAAACACTGAACTTTCCCCTTATTGTTTTCTATGAATTCAGTTATAAAGATTTCCACTAATGGAGCTGCTGATATTGTGAGAGAAACCTTGTGGATACACAATTAAGGAAAGCCCACACTTTGTCATAGACCAAGGACAAGATTCAGGTTAAAGTACTCTACATTACACTTCTGTAGTATGTTTCACAGTCAGTTTTATTCTAAAGTGGCTTCTCTTATATATAAAGCCTGAATTTGTAATGTATTTTGAGCTGTATTCTGCCTATGCATTTGATGGTGTAAGTGTAGTCTCCGTGCCTCCATCGAGTGTTTGTCACACAGTGACAAATAATAATGTCAAATTAATAATGAGGTAGTGCAAGGTGTTCAGGATACCTTGGAATTAAGCTGGGTTGTCAGCTGCCTCAAGAATTTCATCTCCTCCAGAACTAATCAGAGTAAATAATCTTCAGTGGATGGTGAGTGTGGATTTGGGGTTTGAACTGAGATATCCAGTAACAGTGAGCTGATGCCCTTAGCAGACTGTAGTATTCTGTAGCCTGTTGCAATCCTCAAGCTATCAGTCCTATCAGTATCTGCTTGATTTTAGGAATCTCTACCCCTTCACTTTTCTTCCAAAAGTGGAGCTGGCACAAAGAGCATTGTCTCTGGGAAAAGAAAGAGACAGAAAAACTCTGAAATTCTGTGCTAACACATTTTAGCCAGATGTACAAAGATTTTCCTATTCCTTTCCTACTGATTTATCTTGTTTCAGTTTTTCTGTCTTTTTGCTTTGCTTTCTTTCAATAGGAAACAAAATACCCACCCACCAAAAGGAAAATTAAAAAAGATTTGTGAAGCATAGGTCCATAGACATATCTTCTTGAAGCAGCTATTTTCAAAGAAAAACATTTTTAGGGAAATATTTGTAGTAGATCTACTAATTTTATTTAGAGCATTTAATCGAGATATGCAATTGCTTTAAGAATAATGTCTTTTCTCAACAAACATTTGGTTCATTTCTCTGATAGTCCCTTGTGAAGTCACTGAAGAAAGAAAAAAGGAGAACATCAAAGCTCCCAAAACCAACAGATTCATCATCTTCCAGGATAAAATTTTTGTAACAGCCAAGTCTACTGTGGAAAAGCAATATCTCAGCAGGGGGGTGCAAATTCACTCACTGTTTTGTTCCCATCCATACAAATCTTCAGAACTGGTATAATGACTGTAAGGCAAATGAACTCAGGAGGCAGTTTTTTAATCTTCAGCATCAAATCTAAGAACAGATAATCTACCCAAAAAGAGTCCAAGGCACAGAATAGAAGAAAGCCCTGAGCAACTCCATTTTGAAAGATTGACAGATGGTAGAGAGGTGTCAGAGTCACTTAGACTTTAACATAAAATTATGGTAATAGATTTTCAGAATCACTTAATTTGGGGATGGCAGGCATGGAATTAGGCCAATTTTGATCCATTGAGAGTTTGGCACTGAGTGCTGAATATCTTAACACAGGTTTTGGACTTTGTCCCTCACTTTGATCCATATTTTGCCTTGCAAGTGTACAAGATGGGACTGACATACTTCAGGAAGATTTTGTGAACCTGATCCAGAGCCCTTGACTGAACTGATCACAGATCCTTCTGCTATGGTAACTACAGCTTTCTACACCAACTAAACACTACAAGAAAATCTTTGGAAAAGGACAACTCACCTGAAACAGTGACAGGAAAGCACCATTGCTTCAGCTCTCCAAGACAAAGCATTTGGTTAGAGAATGACTTTTCTAGACTGGATCACTTCATTTCAGTTTTGCAGTTTTGCAGTTTTGTTTAGTTTCTTTGTTTTGTTTTTTTTTTTTTTTAACATACTAATCAGATTTCAAAAAAGAAAAACATGTAAATTAAAATGAGATATCCCTAAGATTTCATTCACTGTATCTCAGCACATCCAGTCATACTTCTCCCATGTTAGTTAAAAAGAATTATTAAAAAAATAATTNATTTCGGTCTCTGCCTTCTTTTTTTTTTTTTTTGTCATGGATTTCCATAAATCAACACATCTCAGAGCTGGAAATTTGTTGTTGTGTAACCATAAGTAATTGTATTTACAGCCAAAGTACAACTATCACATTACTCAGGTCAAAAGCCAATTTATTTATAATACAAAACATTTTAAAACAGACATCTGTTCTTGAAATACACAGAAATTCTGAATTGACGTCAGTGATGTAACCACACAGAAGAAGGTTTCCGGTGAATTTCCTCAGTGTTTTATCTGAATG
>VZTN01008682.1:16100-33716 GCA_013400515.1 Erpornis zantholeuca | reverse complement strand
CAAATGCAGATGGTTTGTTCATAAGATGGTTCTCACACAAGGAGATTCCCAATGAGCCACAGTATTTTTGCACACAAACTGATTTTGGGACCAACACAAAGTTATCAATTATATACACACAGGAAAATCCTTGTCCAGTTTGTCCAATACTTCCAAGTAGGTACAGAAACCAAGGTGGGAGTAGTACATATCTTAAGAAAAACTGGTACAAGAATTATCAAGATTAGCTCCATGTAAAAATACCTTAGACTGTGTACTTCTACAACTTTCATATTTAAAGACCTTGAAAACAGAAGGAAAATAAAACTACCCCAATACAATAGTAAAAATAGCTAGGCATTGCCATTGCTCAGCAAAATTATTTAACTAAGAGAAAAAGCACCATACTGTGGCCAACATAAACCACTCAAACTTAAAGCACTTATCAGAAAACGGAGTTAGGAACAAACTGGACTATTTGTAGTCAACCTCCAGGCTAGGACAAGGATACAACTGCTGTCATTCCTGCAACAAAAATTGATGCATTACACTACAGCAAGAAACAGAACCTGAAAATCAAAACTTAGTTAAAAACAGGAATTTCTTTCACTTTTCAGGTTACTATCAGAAAAACCTCAGTTCTCTATCTATCACTCTACCTATCCATCATAAAGTTCTATCATACTCTGACTGTATCTTCTCCCTCAAAGTAATATTCTGTATTGTTTCATAGCTCTCCTACAATACATTTTTACTCAGAATATCTTCAGGACAGTGATCCAAAGATAAACAAGCCAGCTACATTGTGATGGCCATTATGCAATGTTAAGATGTTCCAATGTATCTCAGCAAACCAGAACTCAAGGCTTACTTGAAGAATGTAATAATTATACATTAGATATATAAGGGGTCCTTGAACAAAAAAGTTTATTTTCAAATGAGCTTCTGAGAATGGTCAAATGACATTTCCATCCAGTCACTGGTATTTTTCAAAAATACCCATTCCCGCTCACCATAGATGGCTGAGATTTTAGATGCCAATGCTGCTACTTTGCTCTCCACTTTGCTTCCTTAGACCTTTCAGAAACAGAGGGATATCTAAGAATTATGAACCTGATAAAACACAGCTGGTGTCTTCCTCAGCCCAGATTAGACTTTCCCTTTTGTTTCTCCCAAGGCATGTTTTATTACACCAACTATGCTATTGTACAACCAGTGGATTGGCCATAAGCTTCAAGAGATCAACTGCCTCATGCTCATCTTTCAAAAGTAGACACCCAGTTCCAGCAATTTTTCTTCTAGAGGCTTACACCTAGCAGAAAAACATTCATCTCACCCAAAGAAGCAAATGATAGGAAAATTCTCCAGTGTAGCAACTACAAGATTCAAAGTAGTTTCTGAAGAAAGCATAGTTAAGATATTGAATGATACTGTTATCATTCAGAAACTGTAAGGGAGAAGTGGCAGACTATTAGGGCAGCATGAATCTTACTTGGCATTCAATGCTATTAGCATAAAATATGTATTTGAACCAGGATAAAACATCCATCTCTGAATGCAACATATAAGTTAATAACAAGCCCCTCCAAGGTACCCATGCTCACAGTGCTCAAGGTTCACAGTTCACAGCTTAATGGAGATGATCACTCCTGGTTTCACCTGGCTTCAAGCTTCAGACCCCAGCCNCAACCTAAAGAGGTGCTTCCATCAAGAGAAGTCATAATCCAAAGATTCAAAACAATGGTACGATGCTGCACTCCTAGGGAACTTCTTCAGAGTCCTCAACTGCACTTGACATCATGCAGTACCCACAGAGACCTAAAAAGAAGAATCCCATGCTTTATCTGAAGCCTTCACGAATTACAGAACCAAGATAGCAAGCAATGGCAAGAACAGACACCCTGAATCATGTTACAAAAGGTTTCTGCATAATTTTCTCTCCCAGATGTCAACACGAAGTCCCAGTGATTGAGGAAGATCATTTGCAGCAACAAACAAAAACCTCATGCCTTTTGAAGAAAGCAAACCTGGAGCAGTGCCATATAGGGATATCATAACCATAATGATCTGCTCTTAAACAAGTACTTTTTCTATAATAAGAAAAAAATTGTGTATAGATGTGCAATCAGTCCCCATAAACTTGTGCAAAGTTTATAAGCAGCATCTTAAGTTGCTGCTAGAATAATTTATTATTTGTGACTTCACACTTGCAATGAGCAAGCAAAAGAAATCAGCTGGAGAAAAGTTCCTATACATTACATGTGTTGACTAATAATTGCATGACAGGAATTATATAGGAATAACTGACAGGTAAACACTTTTGTTTCAGTGTTGTGTTTTCCTTGAAGACAGAAGTTCACTTTTCAAGATCCTATTTATCATCAATTCCATCTATTCAATTCTATTCAAAATGTTACACCTCAGCAGCTCAGAGAACTAGGAAGGGTGTGGGAGTGGGCACGAATCCTTATGTGTGTATGGATCCAATCCACAACCCTAAAAAGAACAACATCTGCACAACGGAAACAATATTACACACAGCAAGTAAAATTATTAAAAGGCTATAAATGGTGTGACTCTAAGAAAAGCTAAAGTCCTGTAGCCAGGAACCCTTCCTCATAGCTAACAAAAATAACAGGAGCATTCCAGCACATACTTGGGCAAATGGTAACACTGCACTACTCGAAACAACAGAAAAAGATAAGTTATTTGTTTTTCTTTTTTCTGTCCCTACAGCACTCACCACAGTGGCATATTGGGTCATGGGAAGCACGGCCATGGCCTATGAAAGCAGAGTCACTGTAACTACCCAGCTTTCCCACACAAACATGCTAATCAGCCTCTGACTATGGAAAACCCGGACTTTCACATTATGAAGTATCGCTCTCCCTTAAAGATTTTTACTTGTCATCTCAAAATACATATGCCAAAATATGTGTTTGCAAACACACTCTCTTCTGCCTGTAGGCAAGGGTATCACTATTTATTCAACTCTCATCATATGGGTTTTAGTTTAAAATTATTACATAATCTCCCTGAAGACAGGGAGTACAAAGTAAAGCCAGTTTAACATTTTATTTCACAATTCTTACCTTCAATATTAGCAACAAACAACTGGTTGATGTTTAAATATTAGCAGATTACACAGTTGCCACAGGACACTGTGGTTGTGTGACCTTCATTCTTGCTAAAGATTTGAACTGAAAGGTGAAGCTATCAAAGAGGGTACTTGGAAATAATTTACAGTTTCATGTAGGAATATAAAATAATCCAGTGAAGACCTATATTGTTTATGCAAGGCAGTCACTGTAATCCTAGGGGCTTATCTGCCATTGACTTGCCACAGCTCAGTCACAACTGTTAAGAGTTCACAATAATGCTCCATAATTCAACTAAGTTCTAAGATACCTGACAACAATAATTAAAATCTTCTCATCTCCTTAAGAAACTGCAGAAACATTTTCAGCATTTTAATTACAAACTATTCTTATTTTAGCTTGAATTATTTTGGCTTCTCATCTGTGAGTCTATTTTATCATAGATTTTGCATAAAGAAATAACTGTTTCATTAAAACATTAAATTTACTTCTGCTGCATTGCTCTCAGAATGTTTTTGTGAGATCACTTGGTTGCAGTGGAAATGATGATGTCAAATTGAACATTTTGATTTAAGGACAGGAATTCAAAGATAAAATCCTTAAAATTACTTTCAGGAAACCATTTTTAGCAGAGGGGAAAACAGCATCAAACAATTTTTTTTTCCAAGAAAGACACTTCCATTTTCTTTGAGGGCATTGCAGTCAAACTAAACTCTAAATGTACCAGATTAAGAAACACAGAGCAGTGTTTAAGACACTAGAGAAAATCTAGCACTATTCTTTCAATGTCTCAGTAACCAGGAGCTCTTCCATTTCATTCCTTGGACACTTGGGTTGATGTCAGCACCCTGACATCACCAAATGAATTCAGAACAGCATGTCAGCCATCCCATAGTATCATACTTTTTAGCACCAACTGTCAAAACCGTAGCAGAATTTCAAAAAACCTCTTTCTGACCAGTTGATGCAGCACTTGAAACACAAAAAATTAATGCTTTACCTCAAAAAAACCACTGGGTGATCAATCAGTGATTACACCTCACAGCTTTCACAACCTGCACTGCCCCAGAAAGTCTGCAGTGAACAGAAAAGCCAATAGATCTCACACTAGTTTTCATTATATACCCCTTTCTTTGATCAAATTGTGAGTCACACACAACACAAAGTAGCCCCAGGTTTTCAAAGCAAAGAATTATAGGCAGATATTCTGTATAAAACTTCCTAAAAACACTGACAGAAAACAAGTGTATTTGACAGTCTTTCTGTGCATATTTTGCTAAGGTACTTCCATCATTTTCAAAAGTTCAGTGCTCTCTTTACTTCTTTCTCTTCCCTCACATCCACAAGAAAAGGGAAAAGGCAGGTTTATTATCTTTAACTTGCCAAAGGCAAACAGAATAAGGAACTATTAAGTGCTATTTCAACTATACAGGACTTGAATGTTTGTACACTTGAGAACTAAGTATTCTGGTTTGGGCTACTCATACCTGAGATGCTGAATCTATAGGTTACATGTAATGGAAAACCAAAAGCAACCTGCAACAGTTTTACAGTCCTTAAGAGTTTTACACCACTCTTTTCTTTATGGAGAGAAAAGAGGCTCAAAACTTCTGTAGTATAATGTTCACAATGCAGAAAAGACTGAACCTGCTGCTTCACACCAGTTAATCTTGAAAAAAAAGATGCAGATCAAGTGACTGAACTACATCTGTGAATAGAGTAAAAGCAACTGTATAAAGTTTGTTGTTGCCATGTTTTTCTTCCTTTTGAACAGCATCAACATGGGACTAATTCATGATCTTTAGAAAGTAGTTTCCAGTTAGACTGACACACAATGGCAAGCAGTCTTAGACAGGTGAAGTGACAGGAAGGAGGAAGGCTGACTTGATGTCAGTGACAAAAACTATTTTAATGGAAATGTGAAATTATTCAAAAATTTCTTCTCCTAAACACGTGAAGATTTCTCAAGTCAGATTCAGACTGCACAATGGGCTGAGAGCAGAAATCAGGCAGACACAGTATTTTTACATACTGTGTTTTTCTAATGGCTTTTCATACTCAGTGCCTCACTTAAAGGTTTCTTCTGTCAAAGATCTGTTAAATCAGTGATGTTGCATCAAATAGTAGTTGTCAAACATGATAAAGAACTACAATAATAAAATACGTGACCAAGAGGTTTTAGTAGCCAAGGATCCAAGGAAGAGTGGAAATAGGCTGTATTTCCAAGGCACAGAAAAATGACAGTAGTAATGAACAGTCTGCTGTTTGCATTCAGTAATACTAATTTTTCAGACCTCTTCTATGTTAAAAATAAGACCTACACATCAGGCCATGCAATGGATGGATGTGACAGGAAAGTCACATAACAAAGGATAGATGATAATGCTTGACTGCTATTGCAGAACATATCTTTCAATTAAGTCCTTTAAGTAGGGAGACTCCTGCCCTGCTACTGATACAAGGCAATGTCCTAGCCCCTCTCCCACACTAAGAGCACACACCAGACCCCAGACTTGACTAAGCAGATGTAGAAGACACCTGATGTAAAAGAACTGCAAAAAAAATGCAAAGCCACACCATAAACACACATTACTAAGACACATTAAGACAGGAGATTTTATTTCTCAGTATAGGAAACCATGTGTCTACACATCTGAACACAGACCTTTAGATTTGCATGTACAGGCATAGAATCTTTGTGTCATGATCCTGCTGATGGCCTTTCATGTTTTGGAGATGTTACCTGCATTTGATTAACATCCATCAACCTTTGATGAAAGATGTAGTCAGATGCCGCTCAAGCTACTCCAACACTGAATAATTTGCTCTGATTTATTCCTTTAAAACAACTCTAATTTACTGCTTTACTTTGATGAAATGGGCACTTTTGATAACTTCCTAGAATTAAATATCCACTGACTGAGGCAAAAACCCAAAACTCCCCAAAAATGATGATTCTACTGTCAGAGAGTTCAGGGAAGTTGGGATAAGAAACAACAACTAAAATATAAAGACAACTAGATTTTTTCATCTTTCTAGCTGGATGATTGGCATTTGGTTTAGAATCATCCTTGTGAAACCATCCTCCCATGTTGACTAAGTGCATTTTTAGGCAGTAGGCAAACATCATCTGGAGGAAGGCAGAAAAATGTGTGCCCTTCCATATTCTGAAATTCAGGCATTTTTCCCTGGACACAAGGTCAAAATGAAAAACAAAGTACAGCAAGTGCTAGTTAATTTTTTCTCCTCATCTCCTTGCAAGGCCAGCTCTAAAAAAAGACTCCAACCTGCCACGGAACCTTCTTCGAACCTTCTACTTCCTGTTTAAACATATCTTGTCAGATAGAAATGAAGCTTGGCCCCAGGAAAGAACATTTTTAAATCCTCAGTGAATAAAGATCAGGTAGTATTCACCTACAGAAACTGAAAAATGTGAAAAGATAAATACAAAACAGTGCATGGAGCTGGAAAAATCTCTGGTCAATAGCATTTTACGTAACAATTTGAATTCCAGTGAATCAATTTCAATTACAAAGGAAGTATCAACAAGATCACATTGTCACAAACAGAGAAAGAATAAACTCTGTTGGGAAAATGACAAGTGAAAATCAAATAAATCACTCTTCATCCTTTTCTTAAAGTTTTCAATCTAAGAAATGTGTTCAACTATACAGGAAGTACTCAGACTTTGATTCTCCACACTTCCCTCCCTGTGCAGCTCCACAACTGCTCAGGAATGAACTATTTTAGATTTGTTCCACAGCTGTTTAGCTCAACAGCCATGGTTCTGATACTTCAGAATACTAACTACATAAAAACATCTGAATCACAGAATCCCAGAATAAGATGAGTTGGAAGGGACCCACAAAGATAAACAAGTCCAATCCCTGTCCTGCACAGGACCACCCCCAAGAGTCCCACCAAGTGCCCAAGAGCACTGCCCAAAAGCTTCTTCAACTCTGCCAGGCTTGGTGCTATGACCACTTCCCTGGGGAGCTGTTCCAGTGCCCAACCATCCTCTGGGTGAAGAACCTTTTCCTAACATCCAACCTAAACCTCCCCTGACACAACTTGAGGTCATTCCCTCGGGTCCTGTCACTGTCACCAGAGTAGAGATCAGTGCCTGCCCCTCCTCTTGCCCTCACGAGGAAGTTGTAGACTGTGATGAGGTCTCTCCTCAATTCTCCTCTTCTGAAGGAGGAAGGAAAACAAGACCTGCTTCTATGTATTTATAAGGCTGCCTAATAACTATGGTCATCTAGCTACACAACATCTACTTCTGTATTTTAGCTTTGAAATTAAGTTTACTCTTTGCAATCCTTCAATTACCCTAATCATCAAGGCCATAACAATCATAGTTGTAAAAAGCACATGTATTACTCTTTTGGTAGGTCCACATAATTGCAAAAATAGCCTTTAAGAGCCTTGAAATTTTTAAACTGATGGATTTTTTAAAAAACACCTAAACTTTAAGAGTTACAGGGTATATTATCTTCACATGGGATTGAGTCGCAGTGGGACCTGAAGACCGGAAAACAATTTAAAGACTACACCCTTCAACTGTAATGCTAATACCCTTAAAGTAAAACTATTCTTTGATATTTCTGTTTTGAAAAGAATATACAATCAAGTTCCAGCTATATAATTTGTGGCTAATCTCAATATAATCTAACAATAGTTCCACAGATAACTACAACTCTAGGACTATCATTGCCAGCTCACCAAAACTTGGACCTTAGCAGGTGAATTTGATTCTGTATTCTAGCAGCTTCTAGCAAATAATACATGCTGGTCAAAAGCATTTAATGAGCTTTAAAATGCTCAGTTTCTAAAACGTTCTTCTTCAAATTACAACCTATCATTAACTATTTGCCTCCCTGATCAGTTTGTTTTGCTGCCAGACAATCCTGCCCCACATACCTAAAAGGTGTGAGGTGCTAGGAGTACATTCTTTACCAGCTTTCTACAAAGCACTGTACTTCACGAAAAGATGATCTTACAGGTCTGAATATATGTCTGTGTTTCTCTCCACATTAGATTAAATTTAATTAATCTAGTAGTATACAATAAGATTCAGTGTTAACATCTTTTTTCATTATTTGCACCTGGTTTTAATCAAAGAGAAGTAGTAATAATTCAAAGAGCACTAATGCGGCTGGGAAGTGTTCACCTCTTACAAGGACAGTTGGTGGAGCAAGAATTAACAGTTTCAAGACAGGTTACCATCCTATTCATTGCAATCACAATCACCTAAAATATTAACAGTATGAATGCCAAAAATGTGAAAATAATAAGGAGATGTGCAGAGTAAAGAAAACTTGTCACTTAAGAATGGAAACATATTTTAGAGCAACTAAAACAATCACAAGTTGCAACAGTACTACTTATTAGAATAAACTTAGATTGCCTAAGTTTACCAAATATGATATCTGGGTTAAAAAAAAAAAAAAAACAACCCAAACAAATCCCAAAAAAAGGTCTCAGGTGTCTGTTCCCAGAGTACCTTCGTTCCAGCTCTGGTCCCAAGCCTTTGAGACCACATCTTCTGCTAAAGGGGTAAAGCGGTATTACTGACGCTAACATGGCCTGGCTGGTAGGGAGCAAGGCCAGGGGCATGTGGAGGTCATAAGTCCTAAAGGCAACAGTAACCTAAACCACAAATGCATGAAATCTCTCTGTAGAGATGTTTTTCATTTTGACCTTTACACATTTTAATATGGATAATTCATAAAATGACAGAGTGCTTAACAACTCACATGTGTATCAATCATTCAGAAACTACCAATCAAAGGGAAAAACACAGATTACTGCATGGCACTCAAGGTTCCTTCATCTTCAGCACTAAAGTCATCCGCCTTTAATTTCCCAAATTTCTGGAGAGAGGATTTCATTTCTCTGAGTTAGAGAAATGAAAGAGAGTTAGTTCACCAGCTGCCTGACTCCTCTAGACTAAGGCTGGAGTCATCTTCTGTGTGTGGTGTTGAGCTAAGGCTGATCAGCACTGTTAGAAAAACATGTAGGGACCAGCTAGGCTAATCAATGCAAAACCAACCACCAACTTGCCTAAAGCAAGAGGCAGTTGCTCCTTCTACAGCAAAGTCAGGTCACATCTGAATACATAAATAAGCCAATCAGAGACATATCTTTTAAAAAACAAAAACAACACAACATTAGAAACCATTTGCAAGGGGAGTCTGATTTTTTACTTCTGCTTACTCAGAAAATTCCTTTTAAAAACATTCCTGTCAGTCCAGGTATTACACCCTACAGAGAAAATGGGACAAAATACTTTAAAAGAGTTGAGTATAAATGTTTAAAAGAAAAATTATGACAGAGCTTTCTTGGTGTTTCAGTTCAATTTTTTAGTTTCCTTCTTGAAATTTAAATTTTTGCCCACTGGCATGTAAATAACTAATGGGTAATTAGTTGACCAATTAGTTCTATGACAGTCTTACAATTTTGCCTATGCAATATTACAGTTACATCCCCATGGCTACATTCTTGCACCACGCCTCTTACCTTCAGGGAAAAATCCCTACAATCTCTGTGGCTATCTCAGCATGAACCATGGCTGACAACAGACAAACTACTTACCAAAAGTAAAAAACCCTGCCTTCCTATTTATCTGCTGAGCAATGAAAAGTGCAAAAGTATCTATAAATGCACAGCAGTAAATACTCCTATGGTGGTCACACTAAACAACCCTTTGCAGGTTTCCAGCTTAAGGTATTTCCGTGCTTAGTGCCATCCACATAACTTGTTAAGCTGCTTTGCTGTGAACCGTATTAGGGAACTGATCTGATCTGATGCAGATAAAACCAATTTATATATACTTAAAAAGAGAAAAAAATTGTGTCACTTTTTGCCCAGTTTTCCACTCCAATTCAACCTTGCACCATTACACTACCCTAGTATTGCCACTGAATGATTATTTAGCGAAATCACAATTCATGGCTACCGCCAGCTTCTAAAAACTGCAGTGACTTGGCAGTTCAGGAAACAAACAGGTACCACTCCACACCAACACAACCAACACAACAGCTACATCAAGTTCAGCCCCGGCATCAGAGCAGAGAAACAATCAGCCCAGTATGAGAAAGGAAAAGAACCAGTCCCAGAGATCTGGTCTAGCCTAGCCTTGGCTTTCAAAGAAGAACCACTAATCCCCTAAAGCTATGGAAGTAGTGATGATACTAAGATTTTAAACGTATTTTTAAAAGGTTTAGATACGTGGGAAAGTCTGCCCATCTCAGTGCACTCTCTATAAATAAAACCTGTGTTTGTGTATCTGCAAACTCCACTTAGCTCAGCTTCTGAGGGCCAGATCCATTAGCATGCTCCACTACCTCAGTCACAGCATGATGCAAAAACCATTCCATCCCTACAAGAAGAAAGTCACATGCGATTTAAGGTTTTAGGATTCCAGAAGTTTCACCAAGGTGCACATCCAGAACTGCCACAGCCCGGATTTGAGCATGTAGAGTAGACACGCTGACCAGGCACCCAGCGACCAGCAACCACACATGCAACACATCCAATGTACATTGCCAGTGAGCACCACGCAGCAACCCTCCGAAACCGTGGCAGCTGGAAGCATCTTTCATGCAAATTCATCAACACTGCTGGCAACAAAGAATCCAAATCTTCCCTCTCCCAGCTGGGTACCCTAACTGCTAGAAACTGAATCAGGTTCTGGCCCACTCCTCTTGCCCCCAGTCCTTGTCTTGCATTGTAGCTACAAAGTGGCCCTGCCTGAAACAGAGGTGCCAATCTTGCTGTTTAAAGATCCTCCTAGGACTTCTCTTCATCCCTACCCTTTCATTTCCCATTGGCTACCTTAGATGGTCCCTACTCAGCACACTGGCTATTTTGGTACCAATTCCTGACACTGCTGGTAGGTCTCTTAATTCCAAAGTCAACTGGGTAAAAAAGTTAAGCATGGAGATATTAATCTTAAGAACACCTAAAAATCATCTTTGCCTAAATTGGTTTTTACACGGCCAGAGTGTAAGGCAGATCTCCAAGGAAAAGCAAAGAGTGACCGCACTGGTCAGCATAAAAACACTTCTTGCAGGCTGCCAAGGCATGCAAGACATCATAAATATATTAATCCAGCAGCTGATGTTAGGGACCTCACATGAATCCAACAAGAGGCATGACCTCACATGAATCCAACAAGTCCTGTGAAAAGCTGTATTTCTTCTGTTTCTTATCTAAATACACATAGTTTGGTGTACATGCATTCGCTTTGCCACTCTCTCTCTCAAATGTTTCTTTTTTTCCTCTTCAGAGAAAAAGAAAAATGCCAACAACCCATTCCTTATGAGCAATTTCATCCTTTAACACACTGGATTTTGTTCAGGTCAAGTAACGTTTTTGGTAAAGAATATAATTGCAATTGCATGTTTCTAAGATCTTGTAAATAGCATGACATTATTTTTAAAAGTTATGAAAAATGCATTTACAGTGTTCCTTTAAGTGTTTTAACACAGCTTCAGCTGAAATTGCTTTATTCCAAAGCAATTGAATACAGAGTATTTTATAAGGACCTCTTTGTCTCTCTGCAAATGACTGAGATACAGATACTTTCCAGAAAGAGAATGCATCAGAAAATATCCAAGCTTACATTTTACTAGCCATTAGTTATCTAGCACCATAAAACATCAGTTGCTCTGTTCCTAAAGATTATATTGTAGCTAAAGCAAAACAGCATGATTAGCAGAGTCAAGTAGTGCCTAGACGTCTTATGCAAGTTTAGGTTTGGCACTATACAAACACACAGGCTCTATTCAGTATGGTAAAGCCATTCTACAGCCAAAGCAGAGGCAATTCCACAGATCAGAAGCAAAAATGAAGCTAAAATCCAGCAGCACATTCATGCCATCTTCCAAGAAACACAGTATCACATACCTCCTTGTCACACTCCTTGGACAACATAGACAAATAAAATAGATATTGGCCTAAACAAGCTGGTCAGAAGACACATTGTTATTCAGGGCTGTAAGCTTGTCTACCTTACAGCTCCAGGAGGAGTGCCTTTAACACGTGGTTTGAGGCACACTTGGAAGAGCTTCTCTAACCTCCTGGTACACAAAGCTGCATAGAAAGAGGAAATTATTTCCCAGTGTGATAAAATCCAGGTAACTTTAAATACTTTTCAGCAGGCATCACAAAAGACAAGATATACACATAACTGCTGGGTCCAATAGCAATCTCCTAGCCTATACAGGAAGCAAAATGACCCTGCAATTCCTCTTAAGGGACACCATAATGGAAATTAGCAAGTTTCAAAAACTTGCCAAACCACTGGCAATTGCAACATGCGATGCCAGCAGTACCTAACATATTGAAGACATGAAGCAACCTCTTTCACCACCTCCTCTTGCCCCGACATTTCTTTGATAAGGAAAGGTGGGATCAGAGAGGAAACAGTAGTACAAAGACACAGGTAAACTCAATTGAGACCAAAACCGCACTGTAATAAAGCTTCTTTTCAGGGTAACTCAGCATCCGCTGCAGAAGGCAGCTGTACAGACTTCTTCCACAGCAGAGTTGCTCCATGAGTGCCTTTCCTGGGATTATGCTTGCCAGTGGGCCCTGTGACATGCTGTGAGCCTTATGAGACTAGGACTCAAGCAGTCCTCCTGAGGGTAAACATCATAGGCAAAGAAATATGCAGTAAAAGAAATCAAATGAAACTAAACACATAAACTATGACAGGCAGGGCAGTGGAGTAAATTACTTGGTTTCTCCTCTGTTTCAGGTACAGTCATCATTCATGCTACTTTGTACTTAGGAAAGGTCTGAAGTTATTATCACTCATACAAATTCAATGTCCCTCTATCAGGCAAATTGTGGTCTATTAAGAAATCAAGATGCAGTAATAAGTCATAAGCAGCATAAATACACATTTTTTTCTGAGGGTAAAGTGGAAAGAAGAGTCTCATGATACCATACAGTGTTTAAGAATTTACATATTTCTGCACAATCCAAAATATAACTATGCATGAGCAAGCACTGCTGGACCTGTACAGACTAGCAATAGGACTTTCCATGTGGATATTACATAGTGCTATCACATCCAAAAAAATTAACACGGTATCATTAAGTGCCATGACACTATTAAATCTATAGTGCATAAACTCAGTGGTGCTTCAGGGAAACAGATTGCTCTCTCCTTACTCACCAACCACTTTCCTCTCCAAAACTGATCACACTGACTGGCTGGAGCCTGTCCAGAATGGACTCCACTCCTTTCATGGACACCGTGGCCCATCATGATGCCAGAATCCCTCATCGCTTCTTTTCTGAGGGCCCAACAAATCCATGTCCAATGCAATGCAATTCTTCTCTTCCATTTTGCTGGAAGAAGGGAAGAATGGCATGACTGAGGGCAAGAAGAGCAAATTCAATCTGTTCCCAGGCACACTCCACGTTAGCACATGGAAAAGGAGCTGAACAAAGAGGTACAATGGAGCTGTATGATGCACAAAGGGACACACAGGGAGTGCATGGCAGCAAAATAATCAAATGGCATGGCTGTACCAGCATCTAATATTTTCAGCATTGTTTGCAATCATGTTTATTTAGAATTGCATTGCCATGGTGCCTGCATTTCAACCACTGCTTACCCAAACCTCACTAATTCACATCATCCAGGGCAGGCACTGAATTGCTTCTGCAAGATAAAAAGGTTCCTACAGGCAGGGCCAGAGGCATCAATCCCTCACAGAACTCCAATCAATTCAGCTGAGGTGATGCATCTTGAAGGACTGGGGTGTTCAGTGTGAGATGTCTGACTATAGTTACACCAAGACATACAAGGATCCTGTGATGAGGGACTATTTTTGATGCAACAAGGCTGAGGATTCTAAAGGTAAATGTGGCAGTAACCAGAAACAACATTTAACTCCACTGACACCGCTTCCATAATAAAGTTTCCGAAAAACACAGGAGAAAAGAGAATTTAAGAAAAAAAGTCAAATACATGAAAACTGCATAACCAATTTTCTTTACCTTGCATTAGAACTATCCCAAATATTGTCACATAAGTCAGCAACAAATCTCTTTTTGTAACATTATTGATGTAGTTCTGACAAATGTAGGGCATTTGTTCTTCAAAAGACTTACGCATGCACTTAAAATTAAGCATGCAAGCAGTCCCATCGGGTACTGATGTAAGGTTCATGCCTTCTCTTGAACAGTCATTTTTCTAGCTTTTTTAGCATGCAAGATTTGTGTTCACTTTGTTCGTAAAACAATAATTTTAAAATAACTTATACATTCTGGGTAGTACAGGCAACCAGTATGTGCCCCATGGATAAAAGTTCACACATGACAGACAAAAAAACCAATTACATTAAAAACAGAGATAGTCCACAGTACTTAAAAATCAACTCCTGTATCATTATTATGCAGTTCATACAATTATTGAAGTTTACTCACATGCTATCCATAGCAGAGATAAAGTTTAATGGTGTTCAAGTGCTTCCATGCTAAGCCACTGTTTTTACAGTTTTCTAGGCTTTGATTTATCTACCAAAATTATTTGAGTTTGGAATTTTCATTAATGCAATTTTTAACTGTTTTGAATGTAGCTTAGTGGTTATGAAATACAAAGTTTAAAAATATTATATATACTAGCTCCCATTATAAATGTCAGTTTCTGACCTTATGTTGAACAGACAAAGTAGCACAGTAACAAAGGCAAAATCAGCTACAGAAAGAAGTCTCATTGAGACATACCTTAGAACCTCCCACTGAAAATATGTTTATATTTTACCAAGCAGTAGAACTTTAAAAAGACAGCAAGTCACACTTTGCACATGCATGAGACAACAGCTATGCCCACAACTGTGTAGCAGAATAGGGATCAAGGGTAACTGACATTCACTCAACACAAACATTTAATTTTGCTGTAAAATACACACCAGGTGAATGGCAAGGGGCATTAGCTAGACTATGTAAATTCTCTTTAGAACTATCTGGCTAAAGGGCAGAAAAACAACATTGTGATTGCATTGTTAAACACTCAATATGAAGAAATAAGGAGGACATACTATGTAAAACATTAGTTCTTTGTATGTGCATTATGATAAAGATATTCCATATAGCCTCTTTTTTTGCACAATGCCAAAAAAGAAGCCAGTACACAAGACGGTAATTTAGTTACCAATGGGGTAAAAATTTACTGGAAAATCTCTGGGTTTTACTGGCAATTTGTGCAAATATAATTTATAGTGGAGTTTTCCCAAAACAGTTTCAGAAAATGTTTTTGAAGTTTAAGAAGAGACACTGATGTGCAATATACAGTTTAAAATGTTGTTTAAGTTGCAAACATTGAGCTATATACAATGAAGGAAATTAAGTTGAGCTGTAGTGCCCATTTCTTGATACCTGAGTGCTTAACTATGCAACCCTAACAGTATCCCATTTTGGGTTTTCCTTTTGAGAGACTGAATTCCTAGAGTCTGCTGAAAATGTCAACATTTGAAATCTTGCAAGCAAAGACCAATTACATTCAATCTCAAAGACTCAAATGCCTAAAAGGGTTCCATTAAAAAATTAAAGGAAGCAGTCATGCAGGATACTGGCAAGGAAAAAGTACTAAAGAAATTTTAGAAAAAGCATTCAACTCACCAGTCCATTGTTTGGCTGAGGTGAAAAAGGCAAACATTACTGAGATGCATCAGTGAGGAAGTTAGAACACAAATCAAGGCCCGTGCCTGCAAGCACACGTGAATAACTTCAGGCCCAGAAGTTCTTTCCATGGCAAAGTTATTCATGTGTGTGCTTGCAGAACCTAAGCTCAGATGTTACCCTCAAAGTACAAAATGCTACTTACATTTTGCTACTGACCTCAATAAAAATAGCAATTTACCTGTGTTTAACTGTTTCAACTGAAGAAGACAAAAACCCCCTTGGAGTCTTACAAGGTAATGTAATAATTAATCCACACCAGATGCTCACAGTTCTAGTTTGTTTGTGTTTAAAATAAGTCTTTCGGAACACATTTAGGCTTACAACCAGAAGCCTTCCTTGGAAGCTATGTGAGGACTGTACACCCTGGGGTACAAAGAGCTGTATCTCTGCCTTGCAGTGCACCAAGAATGCTTATGACATGAGGATTAAGCCATTATTCATTTTATTGAACTGTATCTCTGCCAAGCCTGATGTAACCCGAAAGGTACAATATTCAATTAAGTGTCTCTTAAAGTGCTGAGTCTTTCCAACATATGATTGTATAGATTTTGGGGATTTGAACTGTTCAAGAAAGCTAGCAGAAAGAAAAAGCATACCACGCAAATGTGTAGCATGGACCACACATGTCTACCCAATTAGACAAACACTAACTACAAACACAGTATTTTTTAAGTATGCGTAACTAGTATAGGTTCAAACGGATTACAGATTACAAACCACTGCTTGGAGCAGAAAGAATAAGTAAAAGGTTCAAAAATTCAGAGAATGGAAGACTTCTAAGTCTTTAAACACCAACAGTTGGGTAAACTGTAACTGATACACTGTGTATGGACTAGTGGGCAATCCAAAATTTTTAAAAAGGCTAGACAAAGCAGCTGAGATTCACAAATAGTGACCACAAGATTTGGGGATGACTGTTCCAATATGCGCTAGCAACGAGAAATCAAATATTGCTCAATGCATTAAAACGGCATGCAGTTCAGATAACCTAAGCTCTAACTGAGATAGGTGCTGACCAAAGTAGCTCCGTCATAGACTAGAAATAAAGGACTACACAACTCCAGCCACACTGAACCATTTACTGCTTTGAGTCATTTGGAGAAGCTTTGTTTTCTGATGTTTAATCAACATAAGTTTCATCACTAACTTCAATAAAAGAAGGACATGGAGTAATTTCTTTTTAAAGTATCAGTATTCAAATATGAAACCTAATGAACGTAGTAAGCTTTGAACCACCAACACTACATCTAATTTTATCGGCCATTTAATATGGACTTGATACGGCCAACGGCTAATTTCTCTCCTGGGACGGGAGTATATTATTAGGCAATTAAATAAAGTATTTCAATTTGTTTATCCTTCTGATCAGCAAAAAAGTCTAAATAGCAGGTATCAACCTGACAGGAGAGCACTGAGACGTGAAAACGGTTGGAAATTATAACCAAATGTGAAAATAGAAGGTAAAAATAGGTCCACAGAGAAAATGGGAAAAAGCAAAAAAAGGACCATCGCACTAAGGCCTGCAAGCAGGAAAGGGCCAGCATCTGTGCCCACTCGGGGACCCGCCAACCGCCAAGGCTTCGCTGCATCCTCTCGTCCAAATAGGTGTGTGTGTCCGCGTGTTTAACATGTGTCTTCGTGTATTTTTATGCATCTGTACATTGTGTAAGAAGGTGCACGGCGGGGCTCTCACTGAGGCACTACTGGGCCCAACTGCGCTTGGCGGAGCCGCGGCCGGGCCAGGGCACGGGCGCCCGGCGGGGCAGTGCAGGGTGGCGCCGGGGAGAGCGACATCGGCACCGACACCGGCACTGACACCGGCACCGGCCCGGCGGCG
>VZTN01008681.1:2306-16153 GCA_013400515.1 Erpornis zantholeuca | reverse complement strand
TGGGCTGGATCCAAGGCTGGGAATTATTTGGCCTTGAGATATTAATTGCAATCACGAGAGAATATCACAGCCGTCTATTTTCTGAAGCTGTGTTTGTATAAAGGCTCTAGAACACCATTTTTGTGCAGAGTGATGTACATTTTTGATTAAGGCAGATACTTGTCTGGCCTTGCTTGCACATTTGCACGGAGGAAATTCCAGGTAGAGGACTGTTGTGCAGCTCCATCACACAGTAACAGGGTTGACTGTGTTTCTGCTCCTCAAGTTTGGGGTACAGGAATGAGACAGGATTAGAAATAAGATGTGTATTGGACTTGCTCCCTTGAAAGGCATATGTAGAGCACATCAAAGTTTTTGTCTGTGTATGCCAGAAGGCCCAGTCCGTTCAATCAAGTCTAGCTGTCAGCAGTCCCACTCCCAGGTTAATGTGCTTTTCTTCTGTGCTGTGGTGGCACTGGGAAATTAATTTTGTCATTTCTTTTCCTGAGCTAAATGGAACTGCTCTATAATTTTCTGACCTGTGAAAGAGTGGGAGAAACCAGGGGATTATATGAATCCTTGGTGATACTTGTGGGAGAGATTTTTGGAAGCATATGAGAGGAACAGAGAAAGGTTTGAGTTTTCTCTGCCATGGACTTGGAGTTCTTTAGCAAACTAAATCAAAATCCAAGTTTCTCTATTAATTTAAGATATACTTGAGACAGTGATTGGTTGGTCTATATTTTCCAAATATTTTGCCTGTAATTTCCTCCAGTTCTTTCTAAATTGGACAATTAGACTTTAAACTGAAAATTTCAGCTTCTTAGACTCTTTATATTTGTGTCTTTCTTTAGGCATAGATCCAGCCACATAAAATAAAATCTCTGCTATTTCTTTCTTTCATATTATCTATATTTGAAGGAGCAAAGTAGACTCCTTCTTCTTTTTTCTATGGTCTGTCAAGAATTTCTCAACGATGCTTTCTGTTCTTGTGTACAGAAATGGGTCCAGTTTATGACACAATATCAGGAGTTCCTAGCAGTCATATTTATTACTTTCTGACCTGGAATGGGTTTTATCATTTTAGATTGTGTTTGTTTTGAATGTTTCTGATTTTCTTTGTGATCCTAACAATAATACCTCCAGTGTTATTATTGTCTTTTAATAAATACACGTGGTGCTTGCTCATGTGGTCACTTACCACTTCCTTTTTAGGATATTAGGCTGCAGTCTCTGAGGTTTCATATCCCAGACCTAAAAGAGAGTTGGGTACTTGTTAAAGTTTAAATTCTGTGAGACCATTTAGGACTATAGAATATTTCAGGTTGTGAGGGACCTCAGGAGGTCTCTGGTCCAGTGTGATGTTCACAGAAAGGTCAGTGCTGAGGTCAGAGCAGGATGCTCAAGGCTTCATTCAAATAGGTTTGAAACCCACCAGGGATTGAGACAGCACAACTTCAAAACTCGAAACCCAACAGCATATAAAGCAAATAGGAAGTGTGCATTTTTCAAGACAGAGGTGCCTTGTGTTTTGGGATGTTATGTCATAAATACTGCTAAGCAAATTCATGGTTGGAAGTTGTGTGTTGGAGATGCTCAATGAAATGTATAAATGAGTAAAAGTTAATTAAGCTTGCAGATTATCTTTAACAGAAAAGCCTCATATAAAAATAGCTTTTTGACAACACATCCAGTTAAGACATCCATTTTTTTCAATACTCCTCTGTCTCTGAGGCAGCTGAGTTGTTCTAACATCTCACTACCATTGCAATGAGTAGGTCTCATCCTCCCATTCTTGTTTAATTTCCTTTCACTTTTCTGCATCTGGCTGTGTAATCCCAACATTATCACATACCCACTCCAGGACATTCCAACAGGTTAATTTAGTTCATGATATTCTCTCTCACCCCCACCAAATCAGTTTTCTGCAGATTTAGTGAGCTGAACTTACTTTAGTGAGCATTCACATGGACAGCAAAAGGAAGAATGAGGCATAGAGAGGATGAGGCTGCTCATTTCCACAACACCATTATATTTGATAGCTCATCTAGTGGTATCTTTGCCTATATAACCCTTTATTTTTAAAATATGTTTTAAATAGAACTTTTCATGTAGTTAAAAATACTATTTAAATTAGATTAAATGGAATAAAGTCTACAAATATTCATTTTGAATCAAGCTCCGTTGACAGCTTGATTTCCAGTAAAACCAAGGTTTTCGTTCTGCTGTATTTTAAAAATGTCACTGCTATGTATGTGTGCACATGTGCACACCTTTGTGTGTTTCACACACATATACAGAACCATACAGGCATGCACAGTCTGTGGAATTTTCCAAATACTTCGACATTGTGGTTGTGTCCTGATCCACCTGTGCGGAGTGCATGTAGCAATAGCTGTGGTGCATGTCTTAGAGACCTTATCAACTTCTTGAAATACCATTGGATGATAGACCTTGCAGTCTGGAATTCACCTCAGCAAAACACACATAATCATCATATTAAAATAAATGGATGGTTAAGTATTGGACAGGGGAGTGGAGTTTAACATATGTTGTACACAAACTGAAGGAAAAATTGCTCAATAATTCTGAAGACTAATTCCATAATTAAGAACTAGCATGATTAAAAATGTTCATGGCACAGAGCTAAGATTGTGCACTCTGACTATTGAATACTTAACCATGGTACCATAATACTCTGCTTAGTATACATTTTGAGCAGAATAGAAGGAATATCCTCAATGCTTCAATATAGTTTGCTCAAATAGCTATCAATTGGGAGATTCACGTTCTTATTTAGAAACTCCATTCAGATTGAAAAGCCAAATAAGGTGAGACCTTCATGTCAAAATAGAACAAAAAAATATATCAGCTGGAAATGCTTTTTTACTGTGTGTTTCATTCTCTCTTCATTTTGTTCACAAAATTTTTTACGTCTCTGTCAAGAACCAAAATAACTGAAGATTTAAAGGCAAGAGAACCTATTTTAATACTGAAATACTGGAGGTCTGCTTCAGCTGATGCATCCAAACCAATTCCAAAGCTATCAACAATAGCAGATAATTAATGAATTATGAAGCAGTTCTATCTCATTTGTTGGTTCCAGATGCAGGGAGTCCATTGTGATTTTTTAAGTTCAATGAGACACTTATTTAATCATGTTTTTAACTAGATCATTAATTGCAATTTGTTTCATTGTTGTTGGAAATTGTTCTCATACAATATCATTAAGAGTTAGAGAGAAAATAAAATGTTTGATTTCCTAACTAACAGTAGGAATCTTTAAATATTCTCAATTTTTTTAAACTTCAGTCCATTTCCAATCAAAAATGGAAATATCAATAGAAATCTTTACTTCTCTTGCCACCCAGTATTGTTTTCCCATACTTAGAGCTACCAAGTGAGAGAATTTAGACAACTGAAGATGAATATTTGATTATCTTCTTCTGTCATTGTTTCCCTGACGGAAAAGAAAATCTCTTTGTGACAGCACATAATTATGGCAAGAATAGAAATTAATTTCATGAGCAGTCAGTAAGCTGCTTTTGCCCATTTTGCTCTCATCAGTTTATTTCCTTCAGCCAGTGGGGAAGCGGAGATTTGTAGCCAGGTGATAATGCTGGGAAGGCGGCATCAGCAGACACCACGATCTAATCAAGACCATCGAATGTGCTTTACGTGCATTTATCGACTGCCAGCTATCAGACAGAGCACTGGGCCAGCAGTGCAGGCAGCTCCTGCCTTCTGGGCGGTGCTGGGAGCCCTCTCCCGCGGCACCCTCCCGCTGAGCCCTGCAGGTACTGCCCTGGCCGGCAGCAAGGTCAGCCTGTGCTCGCCGTGCTCTGCGGGACCCCCAACTCCTCAGCCGCAGAGCTGCCTCGCCTGATTAAAACACCGTCTGTGGGCCAAGGACGCTTCTTCTTTCCTCTCATTTGAATTGAAAACCTCTTCACAGGTCTATTTGCAAGACAGGTGAGACTTTCGCGAGGGCCCCCGAATGATGCTACAGTATTCTGTGGTGCAGGAGGCCAAAGCGTGGCGAGAACAGTGCCGAGAGCCGCTGGGCAGGGCAGCGCTGCGCGCAAAGCAGCGATTTAGGAAGACGGATCTGTGTGCAGACACATCATCCAGCATAATCTGCTCCGGTACAAAATTACTCCTGATCCAAGCAGAACTGAAATGTCCACATTTGCACAAGGCGCTGTAGCCAGTTTGCTCCGGGCTAAATTGCCTGTAGAGGTGAATCCCAGCTCAGGGATTTCGTGAGAGTCTGCTGCTCGCTGTGCCTAAACTCACAGTGTCAGCAGCTTTTAATCATATTAGCTGAGGAATTAGTGCATGTCTCAATGCAATCTGCATCATCCACCGTAAAGAAATCATTATGAATGTGTAGTTTATTCTTTCAGGGAAAGACGGAGCAACAGAAGGGATCAGTCCGCAGCAACTTAAGAGTCCCGTGTCATTTCATCACAAAGTCAATAGCTCTCTTCATCCGAGGGTGAGAATGCTGGAAAAACAAACTGCTTTCTGTTCTGTTGTGACGCCTGAAAGAGCTTGCGCTGCAGTAATCCCAAATCCAGGGGCAATCTATTAAGAACTCAGCACCACCGACCCTGAGAATCAACTGATAAGCACATTCTCCCCCCACCTCCTCCTCCTCCGCCTTTTTTTTTTTTTTTAACTAATCCTCTTAAAGATTGTGCTAAGTAATGAAAGGATGGGATGAAAGAGGCCTTTTTCATTACTACCACATAAACCGCTTGTGTAAATGTTTCATTAACACACTGCTTGACCAGTGTTTGGTCCTCCCCGCCCCCACCGCCGCTATGGTTCTGCCGCAGCCTGCGAGGCGAAATGTGTGATTTACACATGTTTAAGAGAAACATTCCCACACTTGAATGCCGCACTATTCTTTAGAGAGGGAGAGACCTACAAAAAAAACCATTGTGGAGGACATTTAAATTTACATTTCTTTTTTTCGTGTGTGCTTAAAAAGATCTGTTACTTCCAACTACACAGGGATTTTGCTTTATAGTTTTTGCGAGGTTCCTCTAATATACGTTCGTCTCTTGAAAGCACCCTCAGGCAAGACGACATTTATTAAACATGATGGGTTTGAAGAGATATTTATAAGTTTTTATTTTCTTGGAGAAAAAGGCAAAGGGTTTCAAAGGAGGTTTACCCTTTTGTATGCTGAAATGCAGGCAATACGTTACCTTTTAACCCCATGGGTACAGTCAGCTTCTTCATAGCAGTGTAGAGAGAGAAAAGGGTTTTAAATTGTCAAGTTAAGGCATACAACATGTATTTGAACCATGTATTTGAGGCAATTTTGCAGTATTTCCTGCTCATCTTATGACTGTACACATGAGGTTGTATGTCCTGCAGCTAATCCTGCATACTGGCCATTTTCCTTATATTATTGAAAAAGAAATAGGTATTATTTTTCACACAGTTGTTATTTCTGTAGAAATAAACAGCACCTACAGCATGCACAGCTTTCATGCTAACAACGACCGACACATAGGGCCAGCTAGACCTGGCACATCAACATCAATGTCAAGTTATTCTGTTCAAACCAATGCTATTGCTCAGGGAAAGCTTTGCTAGAATTTCACTAGTTTTACACAGATGCCATCAGGAGTGGATCTGGCACAAGCTGAGTAACATTTGAATAAAAAAAAAATTTAAAAAAAGGCAAACAAAACCAATTTCTCTTTTAAACCAGGCTTTACTTATGAAAGGAAATGAGAAAACAACATCTGTTATCACAATCATCTCTCTTCTTTTCAGATAGAATGTGTGAAAATGTTATTATAATTGTATTCTACTGCCACTACCTTTACCTGAAATTACAAAAATAAGTGGAAAATGGAACTAAAATACAGCCTTTATACTGCAATCAGTGTTTATTTTCAGCCCTATTTCATTGCATTAAAAATAACACTTTCATTGCTATGAATTTGACAGTTCCTATAGCATGAGTTCCACATTTAGTTTGGTATATGCAAGCTTGTTTGCCACCATGACCATGATCTGGTTTCAAAGTGAATAGATTCATTTGGATCAACAGTCCCTCCAGGGGTAAATGCTTAAACGTATTCAACCTTCGCAAGAGCTGAAAACATCAATACCTTCATAAAGCCACTTTGATTTTTATTGACTAAAGTTGCGATGCTAATTCACATACATCATTGTATACTTCACTGAGCTTTTAACATGGTACTTGATTTATAGAAAGAGTGATTCAATTTCTACAAAGAAATAGTAGGGTAAGATGCCCGTCAGATTCTTTCTTTACCTCAGAAATGGAGGAAGTCAAAGGAAGACTACTATTGCAACACAAAAATTGCTCAATAAATGCTCAAGTGGCCCTGCATATTTTACTTGTTTGGTAACAGCTAATAGCAATGTAGCTGTGTCAGATAAGGGACAATCAATTATCTAAGCATGTTGCTAATGTGACTGCAGCAAAACTGTTGGATTATTTCTCATCAGAAAGTGTCTCTGAAGTGCATTTCTCCTGCTGTACTCTGTATATGTTATAAGGAGGAAACATTTCTTTAATACTTTCTTCTTTTCTTTTTAATATTGTTTTTTCATTAAGAAAGTATAATCATTGCTCCACTACTGGAAACCTTTAAAGCACATTGGTAAACCCACATAAATAGCACCAATATGCCCATACAAAAAATTGGAGTGCTTACATTTGGTATGAGTTTTCAGTGTTTGTTTGATGCTACACCAAACACAGGCCTAAAAATGTCTTCTGTGGATCATTAACTTTAAGCAGTTACAAACTGATAGCAACAAACAGAAGTTTAGTCCAATAAACTGAGAGGAAGATCTCAATTACTTTGTATGTATTGTTATTTGCATTTTTTCACAATGAGAACAATCAGCACCAGAATGATCTCCTCAGGGAAATGGTGAATTCCCCAATGCCGGACATTTTTAAAGACTCAGCTGGACAGGGCTCTTGTCTAGAGCACATTTTTGCCAAGTAAGGTTGAAGCAGATGGTCTTTGAGGTCCCCTTCCAACCTGGTATTCTAAGATTCTGTAATTTTACAATTGTACATCTTAGTAAAGTTTTCCTGAATGATACTCTCAAATTTTTCCTGTTCTGAAGCCAGATCAAATAAATGCAGATATATACACTCTCACAGAAACAGCTCTGTTGAATGAAGCACAATCAAAACTACACAGATTTATTCCCAGAAGTTTGAAAATTCTTGGTTGGACTTGTCCCTTGGGCCTCAGTGAGGCTGGTAATTTCTCCTCACCATTGCCATTGGTAGCATACTTCCTTGGTGCATCCTTTAGCATAAAAAAACCCCAAATGCTGCAAAGTTACCCCATGCTTCTGGAGGATCTGAGGACATGCATTGGGAGCAGCACATTTCTCATCAGTGAATTTCTTATCCATAACTTTCAGGGGAGAAAGAGCATTGAATATCCAAGCCGTAAAGCAATCCGTTGTAGAATTTATAAGCTCTATAACTTTTTCAGGGGACAGCTGAGCTTATTTAGGGGCAGAAATTGGAGGCTTGGGTATTAGTGATGGAACTGACACAAAAGCGAAGCAAAAAAATCAAAAGCTGTAGAGCAGTTAACTTTATCAGGATGGTGTTTGCTGGATTAAGCTGTTCATAAACACAATGTTTTTGCAGCTACAAGAGAAGTCACTTTTATGGGGAGATAAACTTAGAAAGCTTAGGCATACTATAGGGCCCATCAGCATCTCCCAGTTAATTAAAGGAGTGAGTGGAAAGCATCAAGGCTTGCCCCCTCTGCATGAATAATTCACCGCCTGTATCCTTTATTAAAGCCAGTTACTTCACCACAATGATTTCCAGCCTGCGAAGCACTGGTCTCAGAAATGAGAGATAAATTGCAACAAGGCCTGCAGCTATATTAATAAATTGAAATGAACACTTATTTGCTCATCTAATTAGAACTGTAGTTTTTTCCAAATGGTGTAGTAATGCATTACCTTGGAAGCCAATACCTGCTGCAAGAAATAATTAACAGAAACACAGGAAATTCTCTTTCACTGAAGGCAAAAGTTTTCCTCCTGATTTTTTTTCTTTTGATTATTTTTCTGTAGATTTCTCTTGTGGATTTTGCACTGCTAAAGATGAGGAAATTTTTTGTGCTTGAAGTGCCTCTAAGTATTCATAAACTTTCAAATAAATTATGAATGCATAAAACTACTTTCACCAACTCTCTTTTAAACGTAATCACATGATATACACTTTAAACAGTACTTGAAGAATGTGATAATTTTTTCAAAGCTTTGGTTAATGTCACAGACAAATAAAGTACTTCAAAACAAATTATTTGCTGATTTTCAAGCTATATTTGCCTTATAAATTCTATTACCTCTGTCTGCAAATCTCATCTTAAAGTCACTAATTTTGCCCCTTTCTACTTTCAGATATATTGGCCTACATTACCAGTTAGAAAAACACATTGTCAAATTCTTATATCAGTGTGGATTTGGCTGTGAAAGTAACAGAGCTACAACATCTCCTTATCTGTAGGTGCAGTTTGAATTATCATATTTCCACTCTTCAGCCACTCAGAGAGAAGAACAATGTCCATGTCTCTGCATTAGATTTGCAGATTTATGCTTGTCAGTCCCATCTTTTGTTGTCATTGCTGCCAACCTGCAAATTTATTCCTCTCATCTTCTCCTACCTAGAGCAGTAGTCCAACTAGAAATTCTGTGGCTTTGGCTGGAAAATGACACTTGAACCAAAGGGTTCTGATAATGTGTGTCAGTGTGTGCTTGCAGGTATTGACAGAGATTTCCCTATAGATTTCCAGATATCTCAATAGATATAAAAGAGTGGGAATAGATCAAATGATATCTTGCTTGGACTCATTATTTGGGCCTCAGTGAGGCTGGTAATTTCTCCCAACTCAGCCCAGATATCACCCAGAGCAGCAGTGCCCTCAGCACAGTTTCAGCCAATGCTTGGCAGGGGTGCATGGTCACCAGGGGCCAAAACTGGGCATGGCTTACAATATAGAATAGGGAGAAAATAGAGGTTGCTGATCAAAGGAAGGATCTTTTCAAACAAAATAATTTTATTTTCTTTCTTATTTTTTTAAAACAACATTGAGTTTGTCAGCTACATATGACCACTAGAAATGTTACTTTAAAAAAAGCTGAAATTTTCTGTAAATTTGATAGATTTTTTTGAATAATCATTGAATGGTTTTAGGGCAATAATTAATCCATGGATATGGAATTAGACAGCATGGCTGAGTTTGAGCTTGCAATTGTTTTTATTTGGGGATTCAGGCACATAAAGAGACTTGAATGTGCAGTCTGCTTCCTCCTGGCATGCATTCATCCAGCATGGGAATGCAAAGCTTGTGTGTTTAAAGAAGCATGTCAAAACTGCTTTGTAAAGAAGGGGGTAAAAAGCTCCAGTCCAAGTGACAGGCCTAAGTTTTGTGTGCTAATCATATTCATTCTTCTTGTAACCGAAGGAGCTCCACTGTAGAACTTAAATGAAATGAATGGTGTTTCAGACACGCGGTTAGTGATTTTATATAGTCAGTGTCATTTTTCTTCTTCTGGGAATTCAATTTGTTCCTATTATGCCAAGGTCACAGATTGGGAAATCTCAGACAACATTAGTTCTCTGCCTTTGATGCAAAGGGTCAGTGGATTAGTACAAAAGAGCATTAATCCAGTGTGCTGGATCACCAAATTATATTTAAGTCATTTTTAATGAATGACTAGGAGTTCCTATTAGTTTTCCTGAAGAAAACAGAAGCAAGCCTACAAAATGCTTCATAAATGAATATTCAAGGAAAAGTATGTCTTCAATGTCAGCTTTAATTGCTACTTTTACCTTATTAGTAGAAGCTTTCTGTAGCTGAATTTGACATACATTTGTTTGCACACTGTTATTAGTCAAGACTCAGTGAAGTCGTGTAATTAACACCTCCACATTATCTCATGCAGTGAAAGCAAAGAGTAAAACAGATGACTCACTTTGTTTCAGTTTTGCTCTTGTTTTCTGATACAGGAGTACTTAGGAAGAGTGAGCTCATCAGAATGCCATATGGAGTCAACAGAAAGCATGAAAGGGTTTTCAGGGAGGCGTTCATCGAAGCCCATTAAGAGCTAAGCAGCGAGGGCTCACCAAGTCAGGCCGGTGGGGTGACTACTCACCAGCCTCTGCCTCTGACTCTGCTGGTGTCAGCCAAAAGACATGGTGGCTGCTCCTGTGGGTAATTCCCCATCCAGCACAGGGAAACCAGGCCCCCACACAGTCGTTCTCTCCTGTGCATGACAGTGCCTGCACTAAGGAAATTGTACATTTTAAGCCGCCGGCTGCACAGCATGTGCATGTTGTGAGGTCATGTTACGGGTATCAGCATCAACAACGACGTGGAAAAATGCCTAAGTTTTACTTGGGAATTTTCCATCCATATCATTCATGTATTATTTGGGATTAGAACACCTCACCATTTTCAGGTGTAAGCTCGTCACCAAAAATGTAATATTCTTAAATACTATTTCACAAATGGCCATAGCACAAATTCACCAGATTGCAGGAACACGCACATTAATGAAGACATGATTTCCTAAGCATCTGGTCTCAGGAAAACTGTCTTTAGGTGGCATTTAATTCATGTACTTTGTCTGCTGAAGTTTGATGCTGTGTATAAAGAGCCACTCTACTTTTCTCCCCTCTTTTTCACAAAATTGTAACCAATGGTGGAAAACAAAAAATGCAGCCCTCAAAATGGGAAAAACCCCAAAATCCAAGATGGCTACAAGAAAATTTTATTTCAACCTCTCAGTCCAGCCATTCGGTTAACAAGTATTCCCAAACCAATATGAAATCCAGTCATTAAATTATTATTGAGCAACTTAAATATTCAGATAATAGCAACCTTGTTTACCGGAAGGAAGCTGGCCAAGAGCATTTGAAGAATTAACGTGCACGTGAAATGTCCCACAATTATGACATAGCCATTAGAAAAGGAAATGACTGAGTGAAACTGAATCCCTCAGAGCTGCTGTCTTGGTTGTAAGTATTTGCAGTGCTGATAATAGAGCCCCACAATTTGCTACCCTTTGCGTCATTACCACCTCTATTGATTTAACCACCCCACGTGCTCCTGCTTTATTATTTTGCTACTCAAGGGTAACTATCTTAAGTGACTGGGTCACAAATGTTATCGTATTACTGTGATTTGAGGAATTATTAAAGATGGGTCACTTCATTACGGAGATCCCAGAGGTGCTGTATGTAGCAGAGCTGCATTAGTTAAGTTCAGAGGAAGCTGGCAGGGGCTTATGCATGGCTGGGGCTCTCTGTCCTTTCCCTCAAGACTAACAGTGCTGCTGCTGATGCATTTTTAGGAAGGTACCTCTGTCCGTGTTCAGTGGAGCTAAAATGGGAAAAACATCAGTGGGCCACCGCAGGTTCTTCAGCTCTGTTGGCAGTAGGTCATAGGATGGTGAGGCTTGTCCCAAAATAGCATCCTGCAATGGTTTGTAACCTTCAAATAGGATTTCTTATAATAGCGTTGCTTCTCACTCTGGGCACTGTCCCAATGACTACAGACATCCAGAATGAAGCTGAACACTAATCTAATCAAGACATTTCTAGAGGGTATAGGCAGTAATCTGAGACACTCTCATGTTCCAGAAATACTCACGAGAGAAATGTTGCTAACTGGTTTCAGAGTAAGTACATTCTCTTGTTTGATTTTACCCGCTGAAAAGAACCGAGTAAAAATCCCAGCCAAAGGAATTACTCACACAGGCATTTTGTTCTCTTTCTTGGACTCAATGTACTAGTGGACCTCAAAAAATCTGCAGTGAGGGAAAAAACAAGTGCAGCTGCCTCAGCAGAAGACTAAATGATGGACATATTCGTTTACACATGGTGGAGATTATCTTGGCTTGATTAAGAAATTACCACCAGGAAAAAACTACAATTTAGTTTTATATTCCCTATGTTTGTACTGGCTGATACACCAGTTTCCTGCTACTCCCTAGAGAAACAAAGATTAGCCTTTCAGGTGAAGCAGGTCTGTCCTTGTATCACAGGCAAGGCAGACGGAGGGCAGGTTCCTCCTCTCATCACCACAAAGGTGTTAGTCACAGTGGATGTCTGGGCCATCTCCATGATCAGGATCCCTTATGCCTTTTATGTGTTCCACCAGCTCTCAGTACCTCTGTGGAAAGGGCTAAGGCTCTAGGGCATACACAGTGTCTGAGGAACCATGCCAGTTAAAAGCCAAATTACACCTTCTTATTTACAACATCATGCTGTGCCTGGAATGGAAGGCCTTTCATATTTGGTACTATTATTAACGCACAAGTTGTTATAGACCATATACTAAGAAGCTTGTTTGACATTTCAAACACCAGAATATTAATATTGGAAATATTGGTTGTTACAAATAGCTTATGCCCATTTGGTTTGTTAACATGCAGAAGAAGATGAATGGTTTAAAACCTGGTAATTAAGTATGGTAACAAATGTTTTTCGGTGAGGTTATTGCTGCCATAAACCTTTATCAATGGTTCATGAACAGCAGCCTCTGGTTTCAAGGTCTGACTAATGACAAATTAACTATTTCTTAGTATTTAATAAAGACTTTTCACCAATCTGCATAGAGAACATGATTTCCTCTGTTGGTAATTAACATTGTCCCCTGGGTGTTAAGTCTATATATCCATACCAAAATCCTTATTGTCAGAGATGAAAAGTAGTAAATTGAATACGATTTCACTAGAGATTTATGTCTTTTTTTTCTTTTAAACTGGCTACTTATAGCAACTAAAACAAGTTTTAAAGAATAGAAAGTCTGGCCTATTTAATGGCCTATTATTTGTTGAATTATATCAGTTATACTGTTGAACTTCATTCCCTTTTTTTTTTTAAATACACTCAGATCTCAAAAGCGAGAGTCTGGAAGTAGTTAATGATCTACAAAAGTGAAAAGGGTAGGAATGAAGGTGGGATTTGTTTGATTTTTCTAAAACCTAACTGGAGTTGGTTGGAAAAAAACACCAGAGAGCACTAATAAATATATGCCTTGTAATAGTAAAAGGAAAACGGTACACCTAACCTTTCTAAATAGCCTAAGGGCAGAGGTTTGCTCTTCAATGAAAAGGTCATCTAGAATGAATTAAAGTCATTTTCCTGCTGTGGTCCAAGCATGTGGCTTCACTTTGAAGGTTAGAATGAAGTTGTTCTTACCCATGTATCTTGCAGATGCAGTTTTATAAAGTGCATTGGAAAAAGCTGTCATAAGTTTTCAGTCTGTCCAGGGAAACAAAAATTCTGATAATTAATATATTGCCTCCCAAGATGAATCTTCTAATTTGCTACTAAAGGTAAAATACTTTTCGAGTTAGTTATTTTGTGCTCTTTTAGTGGCACTCTTCTGTCAACTAATACTTCTTATATTTAATATTTTTCATAATTTTTCTATGTTAAAGGCTTTAGTTGATATCTCTACCTGAATGGAATCACCCCAGAAAATATAACAGCAGGAATTTTGTGCTACCAGCATGACAAGTAGAGACAGTGGGACTGCACATGTTAGAGAGAAGACTTCTGTACACCAAACTAAAATGTATTCAGACAAATTACAGAATGCACTGTTTACATTACAAGGATTTGTTTTCAAAAATGTCATTTTTCCAAAGGTCTTACCTGAAAGACCATGTCCACAAGGACATATACTCAGGAAACTAAATCAACAAAACATAAAAGAATAGTACTTTGCCTTTCACAGGGTTTAAAGACATAATTAAAATTTCCCAAAGAGCTATCAGTGTCATCAAGGATAATGAGAAAAAAAGCCTAGAAGAGGAAT
>VZTN01008672.1:2600-18284 GCA_013400515.1 Erpornis zantholeuca | reverse complement strand
TTAATAACCCTTAAGCTGACTCCAGCAAGAGTGTTTACCACACTCGAATGTCTTATGGGATGGTCTGCCTCCACACATTTACATCACATGGCCAACCACTTCAAATGTGCGTTAGAAAAATCCCTGATGCATTTGTTCTTAGTAAGACTTCAGTGTCTGGTACCTCCTGCCATCAGATAATTTCCATGGTCTTTGAGGCAACTTAAGAAGTGAGAGTTTCTTAATGTGGCTGTGTGACAGCACACTGGAGATGTTACAACACTGTCCTGCAGGACTTAAGTTTTGTTCTCAGCTTGATGCCTTGTCTCTTCATAGTCTCATCCAAAGTCTTCTAAAACTCCTAAAGCCTTTGATAATCTGTGGTTTATTTCATCATGTGGGCGTGCATCTTATAAATGGTGCTTCTTAGTGAATGACTTCCAGTGCAGACAGCAAATGCCTAACAGTGGCATTAGCTAGCATTGACAGGACCTGGTTGATAAGTGTTTTTTATCTTTCTTTTAATGAAGAGTACAAACAAAGTTATCACAAGTCCTGTTGACGTTACTGCTGGCCATAACACTTTTTTTTTTCAAAAGCATGTTAGGATCACCTGAACTATTATTATATGTAACCAATGGATGAGCAAAGGAGGAACCTAACATTAAGCTCATGACTGAGTAAAACAAGACAGGTCTTCAGAGAGACACAGGATTTCATTAAAAATCCTGGGCTGAAAAACTTGCTGGAAAAGCTTTTTGGAAAAGCTTGCTGGAAGTGGAGACTAGGTGAAGAAAAAGTACAATTATTTCCCCTTTTTGGAGAAGCATTTGGATAAATGAAAGGCAATTCATAGCGTAAGAAAGGTAAGATAAAAAGTTTAATCAAAATGAAAAATTGCCCTCCTTAATTATTTATGACTTCAATTGATGATATTCTTATTCCTGATGGACATCTTGCAGACTAATGAGTTTTTAATTGTTCTTATGCAATTAAGGGTGATGGTCTTTTTGCTAAATCCTGAGTTTCAACCATAGTTTATGTAAGTTGTTCACATTACTCAACCTATAATGATGTACTTGGCTTCATTGTTTGTGGTCTGGTTCTCATTTGTCTGGCATTACATTCTAAGATAGCAATGACTCAGATTTCCTTTCATTTTACAATAAAAAGCAGTAGCATGTATTGCATGAGGCATCTCAAATTTATTCACTTGTTTGTGGTCATTCTAGTGCAGGTTTCTCAAGCAGGTGTATACAGACACATATCTCTGCATTCAGAAGATAAATAGGAACTTCTCAATGTAGTGTCACTACAGTTACTTCTTCTGACTGATTTATATTGAAAGTCTTTAATTTTATTTGAAATTTTTCAGTCCATGATGTTCCTGAGAAAGGATTTCATCATAGCCTTTATTTTTAATAGAGACTGAGATGTATGTCTTTTATACTCAAACTATTCTACATAGGAGAAAAAAATTGTGCATCATCTACTCGGCTCAGGACTTCTAGAAAACTTGCCTAACCTTACTAAGATAAAGCACTGCTAAAGTTGGTAAGCCTTTTAACTGGAGCAGGAAGGCAGGAGTTGTCCACTGTGGTGGTGTTACAGTATCTTTTTGCTTATAGAAAAAAAGAACTGCTATACATTTTATTAAGCTTTAAATCAATTAGATTTTTTTTTCTGTAAGCAATAAAAAGGGTTATCCAAAAATTGGTACTGATAAAGTGAAATGGATTCCAGAATTTTAATAGATTTGGGATTTTATGTCTATTCACACAGAACAGTTGTTTCACGCAGAAACAATGATGTAAAATTCAGCATACGCTAACCAAAGCATGTGTTTAGATTCCCTTGACAGTCTATACTTCAATTCTTTCTGCATGTGCATGGCTTCATTCTCACTAGGTCCAGCTAGGATTATTAAAATTAAAACTACCATAACTGAACCACAGAATCAAGAATATGCAATTGTCTTACCTCTACTTTCTCACCCCTGCACACAACCAGAAAAAATAGCTCCAGAAATGGGAAAAAAAAAACCAAAAAAACAAACCGAAACCAAACCAAAACAACAGCCTAAAGGAAAAAAAGGATTAACTGTAAGATGGATTTTTTAAAACTGAGGTTTTTGAAAAAACAGAATTATCAGTTTTTCTGATGGGCCTGGAAATAAGATAGAATTCAATAAGATATTAAATTTAATTCTTAGGCTCTAGATTCCTGTGGATATTTCTTTGAGCCTATCACTCCAAAATGGTAGATGGTAGGGAAAGTGGTGGAAGAGGACTTTGAAAAGACAGAAACAGAAAGAGATGATTTTTGTAGTGTGACTTCTCAGGCACTGTATAGTTACAGAACACTCTGGAAATGATTGGCGCTGTAAGAAGCAACTGAGTGAAGCTTGAGAAGCCACATATTGACAACAGATCACACATGATTAAGACTGAATATTTAATAATATCTATTATGTTCAGCTATAGTCGTTACTTTAAAAGAAGTAAGAAAAACTAACAACAAAAAAAACCTCAAAGAGATGACCTTGACCAAACTATAGACTGTAGCTACTGGATGTGGAGAGCCCCAGTTTTGTGATGAGGAACTGTAACACTTACTCTGTAGATAAATAGAGGGACAAACCTACACAAAATACTCAGCATGAGGTTTTTGATAAAGTTTGTGTTGAAGTAACTCTATTCTAGTTTTGGACATATTTATCATTAACAGCAGGAAATTAAAAAAAATCTGTAATACAATCTGATGATCATTTTTCAATGAATGACAGCCATTTTGTGTTCTCTGACCCTTACAATAGTTTTCATAGTATTTGTGCTCTTCTTCAAATATCAAGAAATGTTCTCTCTTCTGGCAGCAGCCAAAAAATCATAAAAGGAAATCGTAAGTCCTCCTGACCATGGATAAATTTTGTGTGTATGCCTGCAATCTGTTGTTGGCTTATTCTGTTCTTTCTCATTTTCTTTTTTTGTAGTAGCTTCAGCACTGACCCATAAAAACCAGGACAAAAGCCCAATTTCTTTTTCTTTTCTATAAAAAGGCCAATAAAAATGGCAAATATAGAAGACTGGATGGCCATTGCAATGATTCATTTTGGCAATTGACCACTAGCTTATGTAAAGTTCTCTTGATTCCTGGAGTTTGACTCTGTGCCATTACTGATGCAGTTCCTGGGGTACTAACTCAAATTCACTCCATTAACTCCCCAAGCAACTCCAAGGATTCCAGATCTTCTTTCTCCAGGACACATCGTTCCAAAATCAGAACATGTTTTCTCAGAAATTACTTTAGTGACATACTATAAGAAACTTTACATTCCCACATGTGACCTGAGATTTCAATAAACAATTTGAAGAGATGCTGATGAAAGCAATCAGCTTTCAAACTTTCAAATATAGAACACAATGGATCTGAAGCCAGTGGAAAGGCTTCCCTTTCCCTTTCCAAGATTGCTTCATTTGGCTTCATATTAGGCATCATGATTATTTTCTTCCCATGAGGACAATGAGGAAGGTCTGCATTCCTCGTTCTATTATGCAATTCACCTTGACATGTTTTTAAATTTGAGACTGTCCCAAAAAATGTAAAATATGATAGTCTTCTTACATAGATGTTTTATTTTCAGAACAGCAGTAATAAGAACATTAGAGTTTCAGGAAGAGCAATAAAAGTAAAAACACGCATTACATAATATAGTTTAAAGAACCTGAAAGGAATTAGTTGGAACTGTAAATACACTCAGATGGACTGCAATAATTTTAAATCAGAAGGAGGTCACTCCTAAGACTCAAGTCTATATGGGAAAAACTCTGTTTTCCTAAATCAAATGAGTAGCCCCACAGGAGCCAGTGAATGAAGAGAGGAGTAGTTTTTTTCTATGCAGGGCTTAGAAAGAAGAAAAACGTCTCCTGCATATGCCATGCTCTTTCTTCTTCATACAGACATGAATAGCAATTATTTAGAATCTCATCTTAACCTGGTTCCTTCTTAAGCTGAGTGATTTGCAGGGGCAGGGCCAAGAATGGTGCAAATCGAATGGGTAGGACCATCAGTCATTCCAATGGAAGTGCAGGATTAGGAAACCAAGGCAGCGTGACCGTGGTGGATACAGCACCTTCAGAGCAAAGGAGTGTCTGGACTGACCAGCCCCGACAGCAGCGTCACCACTTTGTCTTAAAGCCCTTCTAGTTCTCTGCAGCTCTGCACAGGAATTCGTGTAAAGACTGAAATACCAACGGCACCTAGCTTGCTCACACATACTCTTACAGTCAGGAGAGGATCAGGGCCCCAGGGGGTTTAGCTGTGTCTAAACTTCACCACATGTGAGGTCATACATGGACAGTGTGGCCCACTGGAGAGGAAGACATTTTAAGATTCAGATGTGAACTCCAGCTTTGATCCTAAAGTATGGGATTCGAAAAAAAGAAAACAAATTTAGTAGCTAAGAGTACTTTATGTTCCACTCCTACAACTTTAAGGAGTTTTCCTATTATACAAAATTCTAAATTGTAGCGGCTTGTGGATTTTTTTTTTTCAAACTACATTGTTATTCAGGTTTTCTTAGTTTATATCAGATAAAAACATGCAGTTTTAAATACATACTGTAACTCTGTGGGATTTTTTTCAGCTAGTTCCATGCAGAACAATTTGTAAGATTAAAAAATAGTATAAATTCTGAGTCTAGCAAGATTGCTTAAAAGAAATTATCCTGTTTACCTTATGCTTTATGAAATGGTTGAAGTATTTATTGAAATTAAGTCCTTAGTAAAATATATCATTTTAATCATACAAGACACAAGTACCAATAAAAATCAAAATTATAGAATGTCTCTAAAGAAAATTGCACTCTTACTTCTTTACCGAATAACAAAGACTAGAAGAAAAACTATCATTATCACCCTGCTATTATGTTCAGTAATATAACCTGGCCTGCTCTTCATAGAGAAGGAAGTACTGGAGCACTCTGAGAGGGTACCATTGCAAGTGCCTCTCCTCATGAAGAGATACCAAAATTCACCTCTCAGTCTACAGATCTCAAAGCATTGGTGGAAGGCCCAAGACCTCTCTTTCAGCCTTTTTCTGTGGCTGCAGGTCTCTGACCACTCTCCACAGCACGTTCATTCTGGAAAGGCCCTCTTTTAGAGCATCTGGTGCAACACAGAGGAGATATGAGATCATATTATCGATTTTTCTAGTCAAGGATGTTGACAAAAATGGCATACTGTGTTCCCTTTGGGTGAAACTTCAGCACACAGAAAAAACTTCAGGATAGTCCAAGCAGCAAAGAATAGAAAGAAAAAGAACACTGACACGAAAAAGTCTTGTCTTGTGTCATGTGTCTTCCACAGTCAAAACCATCACAATGATAATTGATAATGATAAAAAGTCCAATTATAAAAATGAAAAAAAATTATCTTTGAAGATGATGCACCTGTGTCAGAAAGGGAATACAGAAGCAGCAAAAAACATAGCTTTCCCAAAGAAATGTAAATCAAATCAATCCCTTTCTAACAACAGAGTTTACAGCAGAAATGCTAATACAAAAATATTCTAATGCCTATAATTTTTCAGAAGACATACTAGTCTTCTCTTTCTCCTATATTTTTCTCAAAAGATGACATTCTTAGCAGTATGAAACAGGGCATCATGAAAAACAATGCTAAATGTAGAGGGCTGCCAATATAAAGTAGCAACATGAGGCTGAGAAATCATAACCATGAGTCCTAACAAGGCAGGTTCAACCTTTCCAAAGCTAAGATATGAAAGCCTTACTTTAAATAAATAATTTTTTTAAAGTAGCATAAAAAGCAGACTTGATTAAATTTGTTCACAAAGTTCTTGGAATGATTCTAGCTGGAATGCAAATCTCTACAATTTTGGTCCAGAAGAGAACACCAGTAAACCCATCCCAGATTTTGCAGTATTTTGCTTGAAATGTCTGATCAGAGTTTAGCTTGTAGGATCCAAATACAATTGAGCAACATTTGTTTATGATTATTTTATTTGATTTTCTGAAGTATTTGCACAATATTCTTGTTACTTTGAAGATACCTCACTTCAAGCTGTTCAGCTTTTATTCAACAAAGCCAAACTCAATTTCTTTTTATGAAAGACTGTAAATATAGAAAGCTGTAAATTAAGTTGCTTTGGAACAGAGAAAGCAATTTTAAGAAATGTTAAGTGATATATCTAGCTTTGAAATCATTCTCCATGGGAAGGAACAGGACTTTCCTTATTTTCTTGCCACAATGGGAAGCAAAAAGGCTAATTCAATTTCAGGCTAGAATAAAAGAAACTATGTGTAGGTATTATAACACATACCAGTAGGTAGAAGAGATTCTTAAGAAAAGGAGAACTGTGCCTATAACCACAAAACCTAGGTGTTAGCATCAGTATTAGAAATACACTCCAAATTTTAAAAGTTATGAAGCAATTGCTGTAGTACCTATTAGAATATATGCTTCAACTACTCCTTTACCTAAAATAATCACTTACAACCTTGTACTATTATTTACACATGACAGTGGGTTTGGATCTATTGTAATAAAACTAACTAAATAATTATTCAGGAAGGCACATGTACTACTCTACTTACATCAATAGATCTATTAATTATAAAAACCTGTGTTGTTTTAAATATTCCTTTCATACACTCAACCATCCAATCTGAAACTGAACTGAAAGGTATTCTTCTGTACGGATTGGCAATTATTGAAACCTTACCATGAGAAAACGTTTGGGAGCAGATGTTTCAGCTGAGCTTGAAGAGTTTCCTAAACAGTGGTGATGGGTTACCTGAGTTGGAGCACCCCTACACCAGCAGCTCCAGCTGATCCCTGCTACGTCACTGCTCTGTGCCTCAGAGGTCACCCCTTGGCAGCCAGTGCGATTTGCAACCTTTGCTGCAAGAATACAACCAGCACTGGAACCTGCTCTTCAGGTTTGGCACCTGGGATCAGGACCAAGGCAAGGCAGCTGGCTTGGAGGAGGGAGGGGTCCAGGGGCTTTATAAAGGCTTAAGAGTGCAATAGAATTGTCCAGGCATCTGTGTCTGAATGGAAGTGCACAAAGAGAAGGCAGGACCTTCGTGGTGGTGTTCTGTCTTTAAGGGGTGTCAGGAGACAGGTGACAAGAATGGGAGAGAGTCAGATGTTAGACTGCCATTTCACACAGCCTGCATGAAACTGGAACAACCAGATTTAAAAATAAAGGCTGCCTGGTAAAAGAAAAAATTGAAGGCCAATCCAGGGATATAGGTGAAAGGTTATTTTATCAAAGCAGGTCATAACCCAGTCCTATACTGAGGTGGTCAAGCAGGTAAGTGAAAGGAAAGACTCCTAGAAAACTTCTAATCTTATTTCCACAAAAGAAATTCCTATTCTAAATTTGTCATTACAAGGAATGTAAGTGCAGGTACTTTTATACATAATTAAGTGTCTAAAAAATTCAGGAAGAAATTTTGCCTAGAAGCTGAAAGTGTTTTATGAAAATGCAGTTCTGTGGGCCCTAATGTGTATGATTCCACCATCTACTTAGTGTAAAATTTCCTGTGTGTTTATACTCCCTTCCAATTATCACATGTATTGATCCTTGTGATTTCAATTCTTCTTAGATGAATTTTTGGGGGACCAATATAAAACAGCTAGTCATGCTTTTTAAATTAGCAGTGTATCTGAAAAGCATATACATAGACCTCTATTAAAGCAGTGCTCAGAACAGTATTGTTCAATTTAAAGAGCTGCTGAGTGCAAATCAGTGATGAACCCACTAGCACATTATACTGCTCTTGCAGTGTATAACCTGAGAAGTTGTCTCCCACTACATTTATGAGTCCTGACAATCAATACATTTACAAAAAAAAAAAAAGGAAGATAAGTTTAGCTTAGAACATAAACACATAAACACATGACCAATGTCATGTGTTTGAGCCCTGTATGGGCCATTCACTTGAGTGTTGGTCTCAATGATCCCTCGAGCCCCTGCCAACTCAGAATAGTCTGTGACTGTGGAAATCACCCCTGAAACCTTCATCTGCCTTACTGCTACAGCTCCATACTACAGCGCTTGCTTATTGTGATGAAACTAATCTTTGGGACACTGGAAGTAAAGAATCCAACTAGCACAAGCAGATTTTAATCTCCTTCTTCCCAATTTGAAAAGAAAAAATACATAAGAAAGACTATGGTGTAAGAACTGGTAGATTTTGTCACCCAGGCTCCTGATTACAACCCATTTTCTACCATCCTTCCCTTCAATTTAAAGAAAATTATATACAGAAGTTTTATCTTTTTCCAAACTCCTGAAATCCAAAGAGCGTGTCTCCTGACTTTTGTTAGTTTTCTGCTAAATCTCTGCCAGAGAGCATTGTTTGTTCTTTGTTTGAAATTATCAGCAACTTTTAGCCAGATCTATCAGCTGCAATGAAATTTCTCAAGTTTTGAGCAATTTCTCTTCCACAAGCCATCTTCTATTAGGCAAAAACTTGCTGGGATAATTCCAAACCCCCTCCTCATCCCTCTGGGATGTTTCTTAAATTTCTGCACCAGGTTCTCAACAAAAAAATGAGCTCTTTCTTTTGGAATCAACAAGAATAAAGTGTTTAGTTTCTTAATTACTGGGCTAGGCTCTCTCCAAAAGTGTCTGAGCTTGGAATTCTTTTTCTGGCTACTTTTTCTAATCAAGAGCCAAGCATTTTCTGCTCCCTGTTTGGGAACACAATTATTTTCATTTCTTTTGGGCTTCTGCTGTCTTTAGTTGCAGCTCAGGACTGCCTTACATTCAGGAATACTGAGCTGCAGACAGATATGTAACAACACTGCAACAACTACCTAGAAGAGAGGACTCCAAAATTACCAGTGCTTTTTAGATTAGCAAAAAAACCAGAAGTACAAAAATGAGCTCTGTAAAAGCAATGGATAATAGAACACTAGAAAAGTAAAAAATTGTTATTTTTGTGTTCTAGCATTTATAGTCTTCACCAAGACTTTAAGCATTTAATTTGCAGCCTCCAAACTCCACACCAATCAAGCTCAATTTATTCAAGTGCAAATCCCACAGCAACTTTCAGCATTGCATAAAAGTAATTTCCCATACAGAAGCCACAAGTGACTAGGATCAACTTGGAAATTTAAATACAATCTAGTTCATAAAAATCCTTTCTTCACCAATTCAAATCCTTTTTGCTCTTCCTCTGTCAAAAGTCACTCAATTAGTTGGTACTACAATGGCATTGCCCAGGCATCCAGGCTGTATACAAGTCTCTTCTCTGAAAACTATGTATTTTCTCCCCTCCTGAGGACATTTCTCTGGGTCCTTTCTAACAGTGACTTCTAGGATTTGAGGTGCAGTAGCACAGATGCCATTACTTTAAACTTGCTTCGTCTTCCTGTGTGTTAGAGAGTGAACTCTAAATTGAAAACACTCATTTGGATACCTTTAGAGTGTTTCAGGTTCCCACCAAACAGCTATACTCCATTCCATATAAAGAGTTTAAGTACTTGAGAACACCTTCTATTCTCAAAGAATTGGGATATATCACCTACTGCTCTCTGAAGAATCAGGACCATTCCACAGTGACCTTTTCCTCACTTTAATTACAGTCAAAACAGTATCTTTTGTATATTTTGTTCCAAATGCTTTATATTGTCTGCTACAGGAAAAAGTTATGAACTCTCTTGACCTACCTGTGGGATCAGAATTAACAACTGTCCTCCAGTTGTGGTCATACCTTTTAAAAATTAATACTGTAAATGATGTCAAATCAGCTCATCATTTAGTTTCTCTTATCTTTAGGTGATACACCATAAAGTCCTACAGGTTGGTTTTCTGTCAATAACACGCTGTATCTTGTCCTAGTGCTGGACCAAATCAAGTTTCTCAAGTTTTCAATTAGTTAGAATTGCTGTTTCCCACTTTTTCGGCTTGCAAAACATCCTCTAGATCTTTGAGTCACATGAACTTTACAGCTCTTGTTCAGTGATTACCTTTACAGTATAAGCTGCAACAAACCCAAGATCCTTGGTCTGTTTTCTGGCTGAATATCTTGTTCAGCCTCAGTGTTCTCAACCATACATCCCTCAGGGGTAGGGCTCTCCTGTACGGAGCAAAGATTTTACCTCAGTTCAGTGCTAGTCCTATGGACTTGCATTTTATTTCATTTACTCTTCTTTTATAGATCTCATCTAGTGATGGCCTTTTTCATATGTTGTCTCACTGAATTCAGAGCAGCATTTCGCCATAGTTAATCAGAATTCTGTATGTGTAAATGCTGCAGAATTCACCCCTCACCTGTTCACTGAGTCCTTCCCACCTTACTCCATGTTTTCCTTTATTCCTCTCACACCCTACAGGTGTGAGCTTCTGCAGCAACTGAGCTTCCAGACATGGCAAAAAAAGGGTCAGCACAAATATTTCACATATATTTACAGCTTATAAAAGGCTTCAACCTCATGAAACAGTTTCCAAAATTATAAGACATTTGGACACCACTGATGAATTTAGAACTAGGCAGGACAGAAAAATTACATGTACATGAAAGCAACCACTAGATAAATCTAAAGCTACGTGCCTTAGCTAGGCAATTTCATATCACTGCTTTTATTTGATTTAATGAGATCTGAGACAATATCAGCCAAGAGTGGAAGGACAATATAAAATTTATATTCCTTTCAATAAAATGAAAATTTCTGCTAATTTCTCTTCTAGAAAGCTTTTATGCTTAGACTCACCAGATTCTTAGAAATGGGAAAAAAAATTCTCATTCCAAGACTTCATCAGTGTACTGTTTTTAAAAGGATCTTGGAGGAACACATGTCAAAAACTTCGTTTAGGTGAGTTAGAGCCAATAAGAGTGTGCTTTGTCAAAGGAAGACACTTTGACCATCAAAAATGAAAACATTTACAAAGTCCTAAGGGATTTTTAGGATGTTTTTTCTTGAAAAATGAAATGCATTTGAAAACTTAATTTTGTATGAAAAACAAATATGACCAAAACTACTTGATCACTTTTGGCTCAAAACATGGTGACAAGTAATGAATCTATTTCCAAAGATTTCTGACTTACTGTGCTGCTGCCTTGATCATCAAAACTGCAGATATCCACTAACTAATAAATCTAGGCAAAATTTTAACATACATTAATTTTAAAAAGTGATTTAAGTTCTAGTGTGCTTGGTGCTGCACAAACTTTAACAAAAATAAGTTCCCTTCACAGTCCTACAGTCTCATAATTTGGATAAGATCCTAAGAATACAATTCCCATTTAATTCAATGGTAAGCACATAACTAAAACCCTGTGCAAGGCATTGAAAATTTAGCACAGTATTCACTAAATAGATCCAGATGATGGGCCAAATCCAGCTCTGATGTAGGTGGGCAAAATGCCATTTAAATCATTTGAGTTGCAACACTAGAGCTGAATTTGACCTTATATTTTTTGAACATGATGCCAAATGACTGCAAAAACAATGTAATTTTACTCAAGTGCAAATGAATGCGGTGGTTTCATCCTAGACCCTGGAGGACATGTTTTCAGAGCACAAAAGCATCACACAGTTTGGCACAGCTTGTAACTGCTTTTCCACAAAGATCCAGGACTGGAGTGTTTGGGGCGTTGCAGGTCATGAGCAAAGGGAGGCAAAGCAGCAAAGCTGTGTGGACATGGCTGCACACTGTTTGCTTCTTGCTAACCTCTGGCCAGCACTCGCTTCCTCATTTTCATCATTCACTTTAATGTTTCAAGAACAACAACATCAATTTGAATGATTCTGAAGTCTCAGAGGATGTGCATTGTTCCTTCCCAGGGCCTACTGAAAGGCAACTCCATAACTTTGTATTTGTGCTGATAGATCTACAAGCCAAATTTGTCTTAATGTGGTTATTAACACCTGACCTGTGTAATGTTTTACTTTTAAAGATGTGAAGGGCCTTTCCAAAGGAAAATTTATAGAAGGCAGTGATAAATAGGAGTAGCACTTATAATACACATACTTGCTAGCTGTTCATATTTTCATATTTCGATTTTGGCTTCCACAACTAGTAAAAATAAGAGAAGTTTATTAGCTTCCTTTAGAACTCTATTCATCCATATTTAGCACAAATAAGCACACAACAGATAACAATTTAAAAAAAAAATATATAGATAGCCCACAAAAAGGCTGCCTGAATCATGAGATTCAGTAACTCATCCCACTGCTTTTTGAGGCTATTGAGTCCATTTAGCATCAACATCCCCTTACTGCTGATGTTCTTATTTACCTTTTCTGTCTTGAGGTAATAAGAAAAAAAGAAAAAGCTTCCCACAGAAAAAGGGAGAAAAGGCACAAAAACACAGTCTGGTGAAAATTTCCTCATTTTGAATGTGTGTGTACATGTAAGAAACTGGTGTCCAACAAGTTGAATATATAACAGAAGAAAAAGCAAGTCTTCTAATTTTGCTGGTATTTCACAAGAACAACTTTTGTTCTGCTCTTTGTTCATCTCATTTGTACTCTTTTGAACTGTACTGTCACCAAAGGCACTTTCCTGAAAGAAATCGGAAGGATAATACCCCAGGACCAGAGAATAGCCAAAGAAATAATCTGCAGTAGTAGTTTTTCTCTACTCACATAGAAAATGAAAAAGATAATTTGTTTCCGACAGCCTTCACCTTCACTCTCTTAGCAGTTTTTTTCACCAGTTGAACTCTTCCTTCCAGCATTCTCCAATCTGTTCAAACAAGAGACTGTAGCAGTGTTTGTTTTGCAGCTGTGTGGATCCCATACCACCCAACCCTGCAGACCAAAGCCAGCCAGCAAACTGAGGCAAGCCCAGAGCAGACCATGCCAGTGTGACCTGAGCAGAAGAAAAGCTGGGGTCATGTAGCTAGACTGTAAAGCAGCAATTATGGCAAGCTCAAATGGAGACTGAGAATTTATCAGGTACTCTCTTGAAAGCAAAAGTCTAAATTCATTAACATGGTTTTAAAAATCTTGACTTACTGCTATTTAGGCTTTTGATCTGGGATTTTTAAATCTAATTAGTAGATGCCATTCAGTGTTTTCCAGTACATTCTACATGACAAAGGCTGAAATATCACAGTTAATTTATACATCTTTCAATGTTTCTACTCAGTCAACAGCATGTAATGTGGTTACACCTACATAAACTTACTTCAACTGGTTACAGTGGCATCAGAATTAAACTCTTCAGAAAAAAATTTCAAACTGATGCTGAGAAAACATTTTAAATTTATCTTCTGGTAGGTGGCAGATATACTTTTTCTTATCCTTTCCCCCCAAGAGGTAGAAGGAAATTTAAAAAAAAATAAAATTATCTCCTACAAACAAAAACCAAAACTTTTCAAATAAAAAGAGGTGTGACATAGTTATTTTAAAACCACGCTTTACGACCTTTTTTTTCCTCTCTAACGCACTTTTTTTTTCAGATGCAATGTCTGGAAAACTGTAGTAAACTGGCTTTCAATTCCAGTAAGACCCCCTAGGAAAGCAGCTTTCAGTTCCAGGAGAAAATTTTTACTTAGTGGCTAAAAGACTTCCAAGTTCATGATCCAGAACAGGCCAAGAGCACTTATAAGTCAACAACATCATAAATTAACTAAGTAAAACTAAAGTACTGAAATATCTGAAGTTGATTTCAGGGATATCAAATCATAACTTACTCAGACTTCCAAACCCCATTTAATCTTCATAGAGAATTTCTGTCTCAAAAAAACAGTCTGTATGAAAATGCTACATCCCACAAAACCCACCACTGAAACCTTGAACAGGCTTTGGCATTACAAGTGCCAGACTTATTTTTTTCCCCTTGACCACCTTTTGCTAAATCAAACTTCAAATAGAGAGCTTTTCTGGGAGAAATTAAAAGACACTCACAGGCTACCCCCATCTTAGATTGACTCTGACATTTTACAAGGACGTTAGAGCTAAGTCTAGCCAAATTTGGGTGGAAGGCTTCCAGCCCAGGATTCTGCGGTGAGTAGGGCTAGTGCATAGGTCACATTCTTTCTTTCAGCCATACAAATTGATGTCCTAATATGGTGCGAGGTGGCACTATTCTGTGAACAGATTCTTTTCCTAATAAAATAACTCTTCATCACCAAATACCACTGTACTGTTTGACAAAACTGTGGCATTAACCCATTCTTTAGCAAATCCAGGCCATGAGCTACCTTAGTCCCAAAGTAGTTTCAGCCACTCTCTTTTGGTTCAGTTCATAAATCAAGCTTCTTGTGTTGCTGCTGTTAGAGAGGATATAGGTCTTCATGTGTGTTTTGAAGATGCTTTTGCTTTCAGAGTAGGATCTCATTAAAGTTAGTGAAACCTTTGACAACGTTCAATAGAAAATTCGTTTGGAAAAGCCCCATGGGTCTTTAGAAGAAAGGCCCCAGATCTGAATGAACAATCATTTAATGAGACATTTGAAATCTTTGCTCTGTGCCATAGGTAATTCAGACTCATGCTGCCCTACTTCCTAATATGCTGATTGCTTCAAAAATATATGGATTATTCTTTCTTTGCAGGACACCCTTTACACCTAACTTCTTCCCCTTTTTTTGTAGGCATCACTGATGTACAAGGTTACAAGAACAAGAATTCACTGAGACAGGATACCTATTTCTTTAAGGGAGTGAAAGACACAAACTTGGACTATAGTCACATACTTTTACATTTATTTCTGTGCACCTCAGTTTCATCTGAAAGAAATTACATGTCTTGATATAACTGAACCGTGGCATCCAGCTGTCTCTTATAATCAGTTTCACAAATCAATAGAGTGTATATATACTTTCCAATAAATGTAAAGTAGCAATGAGTGGGAGTAAGATTCCACCCCTTTTCATGGGCAGTTTCTCTTAGTGTCTTGGTGTTGCTCTTGCTTAATGTAATGCAACTTTCAAATGACATTTCCATCTGTAGTCACTTGTAATTACTGTGTCAGCCTGGAATATGCTGGGGTTATAATCTCTTGTATTTAGCTTTACTTGTTAACTATACTCCAAGATTTTTAAACACAGCAACACTCAGGACCTCTAATAAAAGAGAGTCTATTTTAAATTTATTTCTTGCCATCCATTCTCACTAGCAATTTGATGACGTTCCAAAAAAAATTGGCATTAGGCATGGAATGTGATTAATCTTATTAACAACGATGTTCTTAACTACTGCATGTTATTGAAAAAATCCTCTAATAACAGACAGCCAGCTTTAATGAGACATGAAAGCCATGGAAATCTGTAGATATTAAAGCTGTATTTTTGCAAGCATTTCAGGTTCAGCTTATTATGATAGGATATCTGTTTAAGCAGTGTTCACAGGTTTACACTGTCTTTACAGTAAGTATATAACACTACAAAAGAAAGGTACCATGGACACATTATCATGGACACATTCATAAAAATGAACTTCCTCATTATTAAATACTGAATGAAACAAAGAAACAAAATCAGGAAAGTGGTGGGAAGGGTGAGGTCAGAGTGATTTTTGTTCCTTTCCACACCCCCCATACAGCTGCTTTCTAGGTTGGCTGTTTACTTCTATATTCTGTCCTGAGTAAATGCATTTTGCATTCCTCTTCCCTAGTCTCCAGTTTGTCCATCTCACATGAAAGGTAACAAGAGTGAGACAGGTAGCAAAGGCAGAACTTGCTCTGGCTTAGACAGCAGAAGAATTAGCCATGCCTCCCCTCCACAGG